>JAYKAV010002895.1:186396-303105 GCA_035582835.1 Phoebastria nigripes | reverse complement strand
GGTGGCAGCGTTCCCCCCGGCATCCAATAGAGGATGGAGGTTCTCCTTGGCTCTCTTTTTGTCGTTAATGTATTTGTAAAAACATTTTTTGTTTTCTCTAACGACAGCGGGTATTAACTTTCAAGTTACTAACTAATCGAGTATTAACTTTTTCAAAGTTTAGTTAAATCTCAGTTTTCCTCTGAGGTGTGTGTATACTGTACATATATTTGTAATGTTCTCTCTAACACGAACTGAACCATAGCAGTAGGGAGATTACTTCCTAGAGACTCAGATCCATGTTTAATGGAGGTCTTAGCTCTCACACTTCATTTCAAAGGAGCAGTCTGATTTTACTGTGAGTGATTTAACAGCTGAATGGAAAGTTAGTTGTAGTTAAATTCTTACCTTTTCTGCCCCTTTCTTTGAGACTAGTTTGATTATAAAGCCAGGAACTGACTTGGGAGTCCTCATCTCAATCCTGTATCTTCACTGCAGGAAAGTATGCTACCCAAACAGGATTGACAGTAACTCTCTCTGCTGTCCAAAGTTTAAGATCACATTCTGGATGGTATTTAAGACCTGACACTGAGGATACTGACTCAACCCAAGATAAATCTGCTAAAGGAGCCTCAAGAAAGCCTCTCTCACCAATGAAACAGGAAGATTTGCTACAAACACAGCTCCAGATCGATAACAGAAAAGGAAGGGAGGAGATGCATGGGCTCCGAGTAGACTTCTCAGTCTGCAGGATCCAATGGAGGATGCACAGGTTGACAGAGGACAAGCGGAAGCCAGTATTGACATAGTATGTGATTTACTCAGTCTGTTGCATGCGCATATACACAGCTGCCACCCAGCCCTTGTGCACTGAGGAATGTCTCTATGCAGGCAGGTGTCAGATGTTAAGTAAGATGCTTCCAGGCAAACTCCTCTCCACACTGATGAATGTTTATTTTAGAAATAAGAAGAGTTCTTTTGTATCACTTTCATATGGTTTAACCACATAAAAATGACAATAATTTCATTTTTTTAGAACTAGTTTGGGAGGTCTTTGTGTAGAAGGGTGTTTACTTTTCCTGCGCAGTGTTCAATTTTCTTGGCAGTGCTTGAAGGGATTCTGTCAGGATGAAATCATATATCTCTAGAAAGTATTCTTTACTTATAACACCTAGCAGCTTAGAATGCTTTGGTTTTTATCATATATACTGTGCATATAGGGGCTGATCCAAAGTTGTTGGCTCCATAGTGCTTTGGCTAAAGACTATACATTTTTCAAGTTCTACCTACATCATTTACTTTTTCCAGACTGACTATGGGGGTGCGAGAGTGTTTTGTTCTGAAGGCTCATGGCTCCACTGGGGCAACAACTCTAATTCTAGCAGCTTCTCCTGCCATGAGTAGCTGCTTACTAGCTGCTGCCACTTTCTGGTCTACCTAGCTAGCAGAATTATGATGTGGGCTCCAGTTCTTGTAGCAATGAGAGGGACATTTCAAAACTGAGGCAAYGGTGCACTGTTGTGCCTGTTGTTATTCATAACATGCTAGTGCCCAGAGGCTCCTGTCAAGCTGAGAGTCCCATTGTGCTAGACAGTTGATAAAGACAGAGTAAGAGATCATCCCTGCTGTAGGACCACAACCTAAGCAGACAACATGGTTGAAGCTCAGGAGGAAAATAGTATTGTTACAATTTTGCAAATGTGAAGTTGAGACACGTGGGAGAAGAGTATGATCCAGCCCAGCACTTGAGTCTTCCCTGTTGGACTCAACGGGTATATTCACATACTCGCAGTCTAGCCCATGTTTCAGCAGTTCTGGTCTCAGTCACCTCTGGAGTTCAGCAAAGAGCCAGGAACAAGGTCGGGCTCACTTGATACTTCAGTTCTTCACCTGAACTGCTTGGGCATGATACGACATTGGTACTTTTTGTTCTGTCACAAGAAAGAAGGAAAGTTCATTTCTAATTAAAATTAAATGTATAGAACTATTTAGAAGTCCATGCTCATTTTATGTGTTAGAAGCTTTTTTTCTTTTCCTTTTAAACAACTTGAAGTTGATCACAAATGTCCAGGCTATATTCTAGTTGAATATATGAGCCCTCACAAAACTTGCATTAAAGTATAACATGATAAAGTTTAATTTAGGGTTCACAGGCAAGATTTTTGTTAACTCTGTCAAGATAATTTCCCTTATTAGAAACAGCATGGTTAAGCTGTTTTTTGAGATCATCTCKAATGTTTTTAGACTTATATTAAAGTTACAGAATAATTGTGCTGTGAATGAAACCAAGATTTTCAGATTATTGGGCCTTTTTTGGCCACTGGAGCTTCACAATTGTTCTTTCTTTTATTCAAGCGAGCTGCAGATATTCACATTTTAAAACATACTGACAATGATTAATTGTGGAAACTGCTTGTTTACCTGAAGTTAAGCACATGCATAAGCACTGCTTAGTCAAGCCTAATTTATTTAATGAGAATGTTCCAGAAAATTACAGTTTCTCATTGGCCCTTTAGAAATTAGAATTTTAATTTGTAAAATTAATAGTRTATTACAGATTATTAGCCTAATTCATAATATGAACTGACTGTTAGATTTCCTAACTGGTGTTTTTCTGTTCATAAAATCTGTCCATTACTAATCACTTTGTTAGTTTACAGTTCCTGGAAATGCAAGAAATTTAGTGCTCCAGTTGGTTGGGCTTTTCATGAATTTACGTCCAGTATTTAGACCACACCCTTAGCATTGTGTATAAGAAAATCTAAAGGAAAACCATTGCCTTGAGCAGTCAGATAAGGTTCACTACTTAGTTTGCCTATCTTCATGTGCATTGTATGTCACTATATACTCCACCAACTCTAAAAAAACTACTAAGACATCACAACAGTCTGCTGGAAGCAGGAGATTGTTCATTTGGAAAATGAAAAGTTTCTGTGATGAGTTTTGTATTTTGAATTTGTGATGATACTTGAAATAAGCTGTATTTTGGGACCATCCTCTGTTCCCTATACATTTCCAGTGGAAATTTGTTTTCATTTATGTTCATTTGAAAAATGTGCATATTTGTGTATTCTAATACGTTTCACTAATATACCACACCCATTTCAACACATCCAGCCCTATGAATTGCCTTTTTCCTGTTACATTCCTCTCTGTTAGCCATCTCTAAATGTCTCTGTGGTTTTCTAGTAATATAGTTTTCCTTCAATCAGTTCAAATATTCAACGTATCATATGTATGTCAGCCTCTGCAGAGAATGAAAACCTTTTGAATTCTGTTTTTTATGAAGTATGGTAGTTGAAATATTTTTAAAGTCTAGTTTGCGCTTAAATACATAACCACTACTTAGGTACTTGGGAGGTGGAGACAGACAACTGATGAACTGATAGACCTAGAGTTAGGACACGCCAGGGATTTAGGGGCACAGATGTGCCAAAGTCCTGCTGTAAAAAAGGCTAAAAAGACATTGTTTCTCTGTTGCTAAATATTAGTATAGCTTTGGGCACTAGTSGAGGAGAAAGAAGGAGGGATAAAAAGAATGTTTTGGACCAAAACTGTGCAATCTCTTCACTGGGCTCTGGGAAGCAATACAGGAAGTACCAAACCGATGACTTTCAGCTGGGCTATAAACTAGCAAGTATGCAGATTTTACCTAGAGTCTGTACCTTAACAACAACCATGGTCAGCTCACAAAGGTGCCAGTTCCACTTGCTAAGGTTCCCTTAGCTTGATCCTGTAACTAACATATTTATCTTTTTAAGTAGAGGATTATTTCCTACTTKAATTTTAATTCTGGTATTGTCATATGCATGCAGGACGTGATGGCATTATTTTTTTTTGCATGCCATAGGCATTGGAAGAGTCAGTTCAGTATGGCCAAAACACCCAAAAGAAAAAAGAGACAGAGGAATGCACAGATAAGGATCATATGAAATAAGACAGGAATTATTTCAGGTAGCATCACATTACCCTCTACAGTAAGGGTAAAACTGTGTTACTACAGAAAAGCAGTGTTTTAAAAAAAAAAAAAAGATTATTATCTCCAACAGTACAAATAGTTTAAAAAGTATTTGTAAATTTAATTTACTAAATTGTAAATTTAGTAAGATAATACTAGTTCAAAGTGTTGTAAGCACCTTTAGCTGTTATAAAATAATTCTACAGCCCTATGATTCTATTCTATAAAGTTAACACTGATCTTCTCTGTGTTTTTTAGGACTTTGAAATTCTGCCAATCATATATATCATTTATGGTTTTGGTTACTTGCACATCCCTATTCCACTTTGCACATCTCTGCTCTACTCTACATTCTTTACTTTGTATCTATGAAAGTCCGTAAAAGTCACTGGGGACTATGAAAGTATAAGGGTAAGAGAGAATTTGACCTCATATTTCCTGAGCACCTCTAAGGAATCTCCTGTTTAAAGCAGCTGGAAAGAATTGTAAACAAACCAATGTTATGGGTAGGGCAACAGATGCAACCTGCAACAGAAATTTCAAACACTGGAAAAACAAATCCTTTCTCTTTACTGAAACACAGCATTTCTTTCTGGAAGAAGAAACAGACACCATCTTTTGCAGAAGCCAAGATCTCCAAAGAGTTTATGTGGCCTGCTAGCCACTGAGATGTGAACTGCCAACAGAAACATTGTGTACTTATACCAATAACAAACAATGAGTTGCTGGAGGCAACAGCTATTACCATCACTTGAATAAAAGAAACTCTGGCAACTAACCATGTATCAAAATAGATACTGAAATAAAATGYCTTCTTTTCAGCACCTACTCAAATATCTTATTTTAGATTGTGCCAAAACTGAAGGGTAGCTGATATCCACATTAATTCTGACTGACAATTTTATGGGAAAATCTGGGAAGACCTTTCCCCCAAGATCATTCGTATGGAGAACAAACTCCAGATTAGCTTAACTGGCTGCCAGATGTCACTCCTGTTCCACTGATAAATAGCTCCCAGTACACATATCAGGCTTTAGTGGCCTTCAGTGTATTACGGCCTGGAAAGTGACCATGGCAACTTCTAACTCAGTATGCAAGATATGTTCATTGTTAGAAAGGGTTAAACATATTTTTGTCATTGCTGCTAGCAGAACCAAGGCTGTTGTCTAGAAGTGAACTACAGTGCTGTTAATGCTTACGGTGATGCTCAGGACATATCCTGTCCTGTTACAAAATCAGAGAATGCCATCAGCAGATGGAGCACAGAAAGGAAGCAATGTGGCTTTTTGGTCCATCAGCATTATCATCTAGGGAGGAAAAAATATTTACCTACTAGCTGTTTCAATTTGTTATGGGTGTTACTGAGAGGGAGGGAACAAATGCTCAAAACAACTTTATAAAATAAAAAGAGAGGTTAGAATTGTTCTGTGACTGTAGGATGGCACAACAATGAACAATTATTTCCATAATGTGTTTACTAACATGATGCATTTTAAACGTGCTGAGCAGTTTCCATTGACTGCTGATCTCAGACTGTCAGAGTGTTTTTCCTCTGCTTCTTCCACAAATTATGCTTCATGCTGCTGACATGTTTCATAACTTTCCTTCATTGTCTGCCTCCATCCTGCTTGGAGCCTGAGGGTGTCTTTCTTCATGATAAGTCTCTTTAGTTTCTGCCCAGCCTTGCTTTCTTCAAGGGCAGGTTCTCTGAGCCTTCCTTGTCCTGAATGCTTAATTTACTCCCCCAGCAATCAGTTTCAATAATGTCACGCAGGAAAGGAAGCTATTCTTCAGGATTAGAAAAAGTGGCAGTATTTGGCTCTTGTACTTTCATTTTGGATGGGGGAGTATATCCAGGTCAGTGTAGTGTTTTGCATAAAGTTGATGGGAAGACTATTTTCCTACATTCTCATTCTGAATATAGAACTTTTTTGTGTACACATTTCTGCATATCTCTGAAGTGCCTTCCAGTATAGTACAAGAGTGGAAGACCTAATATTTTAAGCAATTTTCTCCGTATGGCTGACAGAATTAGAGGTTGTATTCAGTACAGCTCAGACAGCAGAAACCCGGTTTTAACATGATGAACACTGAAATTCAGTCATCAACAATCCTACTGATCCAGGATTTACATAGCTAGGGCAGAGAAGGGCTGGCTCAGTGGCAGGTGTTCACCCAGAGGCTGAAGAGGATCTCCCTGCTCTCTCATTGCATTGCTCGTGGCCTTAGCACTTCCTACCTCCACAACAAGGAAAAGTCAGTCAGGAACACCACAACTGGCTCTTCTGGAAGAAATTCCTGCTCAGCAATTCACTGATACATTCCTTTGATGGACTTTGTTAATATCTTCATTTTTTTTGTTAGAGAGRAAAAAAAACAGCTAATTAAATCCATTCAGTCTTGAAAGACATTGACCAGGCTCCTGCACACCAAAAACTTTTAATTTAGGACACAAAACTGTTCCTATGATATTGCAGGAGTCCCAAAAACTTGAAGTCTAAGAGCTTTTGACAAGAACTGAAAATGCAGAGGAACAGTAGGTATTCTTCTTAGCCTCATTCTGCAGCTACAAGAAGGGTGATGGTGATCAGAGAAGGAGAATTCCCTTTCRTTTACTGCTTCTTCACTCCATCTGTCATTATAAAAAGAGAAAAATTAAGGTGACTTTATTCTGTGCTTAAGGTTTTCTCTCCTGACCCCTTCACAGATGGGAGATTGGGAAATGGAGTACCTGCAGTCTTACCTGTGGGGTTGGATTGCAGACACGAGATGTCTTCTGTTCTCATCTACTATCAAGAGAGACTAATGAGACCGTGATTTTGGCAGATGAATTGTGCTATAAACCTAAGCCATCCCTCGTGCAAGCCTGTAATCGCTTTGACTGCCCACCCTCCTGGTATCCTACACAATGGCAAGAGGTAAGAATGTATGTGTAATCTCATTTTATGACTGCTAAAAGTAGTCATTACATGTATTATCAATGCATCATTTTGCTTTAGTCCATCAAGAAGATTCATTAATCATTCCGACGAGCCATTAAAAAACTGAAAAAGTGTGCCTTTTTGCTCTTTAAAAAAAAATGCATCAATATTTTCAGAGGTCAATCATGACTGTAGCTACTTCTAATGCAAAATTACTGAAAACTCTTAACAGCTGGCTATAGATTCCAGACAAAAATATCTGGAATATGATGGTCAGCTGCAGTGAGTGGATTTGGGTTAGCAATGCCAAGGTTTCTAGGAATACAAAGCTATAAGGATCAAGGAGGAGAGAATCTCTAAAGCGTGTTGGGTATTCCATATATTCTCAAATAATTTAGTTTTGGACAAGAAGCACTCCTCATCCTTCAGAGTCACAAATGAGTGTTAGGCATTTCCCTTTGGGAGATGGATGCCTTATTACACTAAAACTGCAAATTGCTGTCTACATAATGGATCTGTACAAGGCTCTCCGTCTTTGGAAAGCAACCTAAAATGAGTTTATTTGCTGCCATCTGGTTGCAAATGAAAACACTTGTGCAATTCAAAAGACTTAAAGATGCTTCTGTTGGATATAATACTGCACAGGAAGAAAGGATTGTGCCCTGTTGTCAAGAGTAAAGGAAAAATTTGCTGTGTGGTGGAGGTGCAAGCAAAAGGCCTGTTTAAATTTTCACTTCTGCTGTGTGCAAGGATTTATTCCATCCTATGAGAAAACTATGAGCACTTGGCACAGTGTTTACATATGCCTACCCAGTTACCATTCATAAAATCTGCACTTTACTTAACAGCCAGGGAGATATTAACGTACTCACCTAATGAAGTTGGTAAGTCTGTGAAGCGGTACTTCACAGGAGAACTCTGGCTTTGGGCAGCCATCCCAGTAACAAAAATTTATGCCAGCCTGATGTTCTGTCAAAGCTAGAAAACTAGCCTATGGCATTAGTCCTATGKTTGAAACAATTCAGTGATATTTCATGCTTTAATTTGTCTACTGATATTCACATACACATATTTGCTTAGTTGTACTTTTGAATATTTCTAGGCTACAGTCATACATAAATGCTATATTTGTAAATAGCAAATAGTATTCTACTAGCACATAACATAATAAAGTCAAGCATTTCAAAGTTAGGACATGCTAGAAGGAGTGCCTATGCTCATTAAAATCCTATAATTTGGCCACAGTCCTTAAAGAAAGCAATTTTCTGTAAGTTTATTTGAACAGTCAGAGGAAACATATATTACAGCATGCTGAAAAATTTACTTTCTCCTAACAATGACCATTAGCTATAGGCCACCCTAGAATGGTACCAAAATAGTTTCCACTAGAGCAATTTCCAAACAGGTTTTTTTCAAGATTTGAACATCTTCCTCAACAGTGTAAACACACGTATTTCCGCCTGTCTAAAGTAAAGTTTTAACCACTTTTGTGTCTGCTCAGGGGCTTTCAAATACACTGTCTTTTTGAAAGGTGTAGCAGATCTTAGGGAGGAGGGAGCTCAATTAAGTATAAAGGCTTTAACAAGCATAACAGTCAGGAATTAAATCAAACTGCTCAGTTCACACCTTTTGTGTTAGCTGCTGCCTTCTCTGGGCTGGGTGGAGAGAGGAACCTGTGCTGCAATTCATTCCTGCAGCTTAATGAAGGTCATGTTATAGCTCTTCTGCGCTTACTTCCATAGGCTTTGCAGGCTGGCCAGTTGTGTACGTAGCTCCTCACTACATGGGCACTGAATATTTCCTGTGCTTACCTTTCACCAGGAGAAAACAGCACAAAAAATGTACTTCTCTACCTACTGTCTTCTGCCTCTGTTTAGATGAGTATAGTGCAAGAAAAAAAAGTCTAATCCATCAAAATGAATTTCCATTCTCTCATTTTTTAAAGACATCTGTCTTCCTTCTTTGCACCACCAACCTCTGTACAGTTATTTCCACCCTTTAGGAACGCCAGGCCTCGTAGTTCAGTCTCACGCAGGTTTCCAATGGATGACTTCCATGTGAAAACCTGCACCATCAGGCCAGTGCATTGCACTTAGGGATTATTGCAGCTGTTGGCTCCTGGGATGTGTGAGGGAAAGGACCATTTGGACAGGATGTGAGTGGCTGAGACTTCTCCCGGAGGTGAGCTCCAGCCATGCAGCAGAGCTGCCGTGCAGCCCTCCAGCAGAAGAAATCCTGCAGGAGGATTTCTTTCCTTGCATTAAGGGACCCACAACACCTCCCCTCTCCCCAAATCCCTGAGTGGGTTCCCCACATATGGGGAGATGGAGGGCCCTGTGGGAAGGTGCCTTCCTCACGCTAAGGAAGGTCCTTTAAAGCTTCACCAGCACTAAAGGGTAACGTCTGTTCTCCACACAGCCTGGTTTGAAGCCATTTCTTTGGTCTCATCTGTGGAGTTCATCGTGCTTTTCAGAGCACTCTCTCACAATAGTTTCAAGCAAACAAACAGACAAAAGATTTAAACTGCAATGAGCAGTGTTTTCTTTTCTAAGGCCTTTTATGCTTGTTAAGGAAGGGTTGTCTGAATTAAATGCCATTAGAAGCCCCAGTGTTCCTGGCAGATAAACACATGATAATTATCAGTGTTGTAACATTCCAAGTGATTTTTTATATATCTCTTTACAGATTCAAGACTACTTATTTTTAAATAGCTCTGTTTCTTAACTAAATCCATTAGGATATTTATCTTGTTTTCAGTAGTGTGCTTCTGGAGGAAAGGGGATATGAGCTTTCATTTTCACAAGGCCCTATAAATATCTACTCTGCAGACCTCAAATGGGAGACATCCATTAATAAATCTTCATCCTCCTCTGTTTTATTACTGAATAAGCGCCATAGTCTTAGTCCCAGCATTCTTTTTTAGCTGCTCGGTGCTATCCTTGCTCCAAAGATAATTAGAACAATGGCTTGACAACAGAGTCAGCATGGGAAAACTGGTAACACTTTCAGATATTTTCCTAGCTATTTTTTCTCCATATTGTAAAAAGTCCTTTCTAAATCTTCAAGTGTCAGCCCTTAGAAAGCAACTGAAAGACCTGCTGAGAGAAAAATGTTTACTCCCTTTGCAGATGCTTTATCTTAGTGTAGAGTCATAGCAGATAATTCATTTTTGAGAGTAAGGCCAAAACTTGTGCTGCTGTAGTCCCACCACCTTGAGTAGAGGGCAGTGCAAAATTAAACCACCTGGGAAAGCTGAGGTGTAGCACAACCCTTTCCTCCACTGTCCCTGTAAGCAGGACTGACTGTAAAATGACATCCTTTCAAACATTCAGCTACTGCCCCAAACCAGTAACAGTTATGATGCTGAGCAACACTTGCCTAGCCCTTTATTTTTCAATAATAACTGCCTTTTTTCCACAAGTTTGAAAGGAAACCTGCTTTCCTGCCTCCCAAACAACGGAAATGGTGGTTTTGCCTAAATCCTGTGCATTGTATGCATGTGCTTAGACGCTCATAGACAYGTGCTGAGGCAGAGAGACGCCCCACTTTCCCTCTCTGCTTTCAACGGTGACCATCAATTCTTTGTGTTAATTATCTTTTACAGATTGTTGTACGAGCAGAACAGATACCAAAGCAATGACTGCTGTGAGAGAGGCCAAGGCCACAGTTCCACCAGCAGTTTAGGATGACATATGCCAGCACTTCTGCCAAAAGAGAAAAGAGCTGCTGCRGGGATCTCTTTCTTGCCCTTATAACACCCACTCCGTTGTATCTCCAGAAGTGCTGTGCAATCACACAACGGTTCTGTTTAAAGCTAGCCAGAAATATAATTAGCTTTAGCCTAGACTAATTTTCCACTCTGGTTCACTATACAGCCACACAGATGCTCACACCAGCATATAGGAAAAGGCAGCACAAAACCAGGAATGACTGGCTGGCAGAACTGGGTGTATAGGTTGTCTTCTTTGGTGTCAGCCTTGCCTCATGTTTGCTTAAGCTAATTGTTGAACTGGGCATAATCAGGCAGCAATGTGGGGAGATGCCACTCTGTAAGTTGGTACCCTGGCAAAGTCCCAGATTCCCTGTAAAGGAATGTCAGGAGATGTGGGGTTTGGCTCTGCTCAAAAGCTGCAGGGAGCAGGAATATCAGGAGACATAGTTCCGACAGCAACACTTTACCTACTTGGGTGCGTGAGGTGAAACGACCCTGTGATACAAGCACCCTTCTCTGTTGTAACAGTGCTGTGAGATCTTCCTGAACAGCAGAGAGAGATAGCACATTATTCAGATGGGATACGTCCGAATGAGGATCCTCTAAAAACTACTGTTTCATATTGCCTGTAAATACAAGCAGATGTTGCTGTCATTGATCACCCCCTTTCTTGGAAAAATGTGAGGGCTGGAAGCTTCCACTAGAGAAAAATCAGCAAAGATCCCAGGGTAGTGAAGGCTCCAGAGATGTAATACAGGTACAGGCACAGCTCCAGTGCAGTAATCCAGGACTGTCGTAGAAGAGCATTCCTGCGGAAAAGGAGGAATCTCAGTACTGCATTTGGTGCTCTCTGGCACTTAGCAATAGAGTTTGGTGTTGAGTAGCAAGTTATTCTTCACAGAACAAAGCTATGTAAGTGACTGAAGGGCAAGAAGCAACAAAAGATCTGTTTTGTCTTACTCTTTTATCTGGTAGTGATGGAAGGGCAGGGAGACTTCCTGGGATTTGATTGATTGACAGAAGGAATATGCTTTTGTTGTATTTATACAGTGCCTAAGCCATTTTGGCTCTGGTATATGATGACAGTCCTTAGGCAATCTTGAAATAATACTTTTAATCATATTTTTCTTGATTTACTCTCTCCTCAGGAATGAATTGTCCTCGAATAAAAGGTTGATAAATGGGTTTTTTTGTTGAAAACTGAAGTATTGTTTTACTTGTTTAATTTTTTGGAAGCCTTTGAGCTTTGTAGCATTCTAAGTAAGTAGGACAAAAGCTATTTTTACTCATTAGAGAGCAAACCAAACTGAATATAAATATGTCTTTCTGCACTTCCTTTCCGTCTTTCAAGGAAAATCTATATCCTAAATAATCAGGCTAGCATTAAAGTTTATGCAGCGCTCTCTATCTAAGAGAGAAGGGCCTTTCACAACTGCAAGATTTTCTAAAACAGTCCCTTTTTAACCGCTTGAGTATACATTTTAATACTTCTTCATATGGTTTTCTGCTTCTCAGGCATAATTCCCATGTTGCAAGCTATAAGCAACTCCTGGTCATGTCAGTGTAGTGCAAGCTACCCCTTCTTCTTTGCTAGGAGAAGGGAGAAAAGGAATTGAGCTGGCTGGACTGAGCAGAAGAACTGCGAGCCTGTTACCAGTCTCAGGAAAAAGATCTTCAGGAAAAAGGGCTGAGCAACCAAGTTCACAAAAAAGATTCAGGAAAGCTGTTAAATCTGCTTGTTCAAAATTTCCTGCCCTGCTTGGGTATAAAATGGATACAGAGAGGGATATTTACATTAAAGAGAGAGGTGAGACATTAAAGAGTGAGGGGAGGTGGGTTCTCTGGCTATTAATCATCCCAATTTATTTTGACTCAAATAAACCTTCCTCCTTACCTTTTGGAGAAAGTACACACTGCTGTCATGACAGCCATAAATATAAAACGGCTGCATGGATATTTAATGGTTTATTATATTAACCTTATAAACCAATTACTGAGACTAACAGCAGATTGCAGCTGATATACAGCTTTCACATGAATTAAAAATCAGAGAAATGCCATAATGCAAGAAGTCTTCAAGGACAGGAATTCTGGGCTGGACAGTTAACTTTTGAGCTGCACTAGCAATAGACCTTATGCAGGTCAGAAATGAGAAATGAGAAAATTACAAAATGAAGAAAAACCAAAGTGATAAAGTGGGGAAATTTTTATTTATCACACTCTCAAATTTCCATTTGTTTTTCTTGGTAATACAAACCTTTTTTTAACAAGCTAAATTTGAATATTTAGTTCAAGCTAACTACTTAGTTCATAGTGACTGTTATCTAATATGTATAAACAAATCCTGGAAATGAAGGTCTTGAATCATCTACTGCTGGAGAAGACTTTTCCACTCTCTCTGGCACTGTCAGTAGCACAGTCAGAGCTCAGGCAGAGACATTAGGATGCAGATCCTCCACATGTGCAAGTGTCTCGTTTTCCAGTTGGTGGTTACAGGAGAGGACAACCTCCATACTGCAGTTCTGACCCATTGTTTCCATGTCTTATGTACAAACGCCTGAAAACAAAACATTTCAGAAATACTGAAGCAGTTTTTCTAAATATTAGCGAAGTAAGCTGCTTCCACTTTCCCAAACATTTTTGACATTTTTAAAAGAAGTCTGCTTTGACGTTCTGAAATTTTTTTTATGTTTTCTATTTGTCCAAAACTAAGTGTTGATTTCTAACTAAATTCACAAGTAATTTTTGCTGCAAGTTGCCATGGTGCAAGTGTGATGCAAGGTGGCTGACTTTCGTCTCCCACAGTGTTCGCAGACATGTGGCGGTGGTGTCCAGAAGCGAGATACACTTTGTAAGCAGCGCCTGGCAGATGGAAGCTTGTTAGAGCTGCCAGAAACCTTCTGCTCCACACCAAGGCCAGTTACCCAACAAGGCTGCAAAAATGAGGATTGTCCCAATGAGTGGCTTCTCTCTGACTGGACACAGGTATGTTATTTGTATGCATGGGTATTGTGCTGTTCTTGGTGATGAAGTTCCTCGGTCACTTGGGATAAAGGAGACAAATGAGCTCAGACTGCACAAATCATGTTATGCCCAGTTTTGTCCTGTAATCTCCCCTTAACATCCTGGTAGGGGATGCGATCACTAGCTCAATGTTCCTCTTTGGAGACTGCTACCACAGATGTGGTTTAGCCATCCAGCCAAACCATTAAGACCTCCCTTCTGGTGTAAACACAAGCTATGATCAAAACAATAAATCCCTGCCTGTGTCCATGCCTATGTTGACGTTCATCCAAGGCATCAACGAAGAGTAATCTTTACTCCCCCAAGATAAATGCTTTTTCTTCCCAAAGCCTGGCTGTTATGATGTCAATAGTCTTTTCCTCTTGGGGCCTCTCCAACCTTTCCCTATGATGCAGAGAAGAGAAGGGAGGGATTCCTGCCATCTGCTGTAGGCACATCATTACAGACACCAAGCCTCTTTCATTCTAGGACACTGCTTTTGCAATGTTAGCTAGCTACTTCCTTCCTTCAGTGTAGGGATGGCAAAACAAACTCACTCTACTGAAGTCTCTTGCACTTCCCCAGGCTCCCTTTCTGGCCCCATTTGGCTTAAGAAAAATTCTCTTTATATTTGTGATAGTATAACTGAAAATATAATTTGACCTTTTAATGCCAGTAAGCATGAAAACCATTCCCCATCTTGCAACCTCTGCCACGACTCTCCCAGTTCTCTTTCATGGAAGGAGGTGGAAATTGTCTTAATTGTGAAAGAAACACCCCACAGAGCTGTCCCACCTGCACCCTTCGTATGTTGATCTATCTTGACATTTTACTCAAATAAACGGATGTTCTCATGAAGTCTGCTGCCAGGATACACATAGCCATTCTGGCAGTGAAGATGGTAATTCTATTCCCAATCTGTCCTCCTTCACAAGAAGTTGCTACATGGTTTATGTTGACATCCATACAAGTCACATTTCTGCGTATTGGCACTTATTAAAATCAAATCTGACTTCACTCTCTTCCCTCAATTTCACTTGAAGGCTGACATGTTTTTGACTTGCTTACCCTTAGTGTGTTTTCTCCCCCTTACTTCATCTCTAATTCCCATTAGCACGTTTGCACCTACATGTAACAGAAGTGCACATGTATCTTTGTGCTACCAACTTTACAGCGCTTAACCCACTTTCCAGCACCTTTACAGACTGCTACCTGGGTCCCAGTGCAATGGCACTGCCTGTATTCTCACTTTCTGTGATGCTGTATACATAAATGTGAAATAAAATAGGCATGCTGAACTCCGTTGAACAATGCCCACCTGCGCACCGAGCACCACAGTCTGGTATTAGAGGGTTTATACTCTTTTGTGTAAACCATGTGTGGTAACTACCAGGCTGAGGTAACTCATTGGTATCTGAAACACTCATCCATTTATTATTTCTAACAGATCTGCAACAGTAAAGCTCAAAGATTAAGTTTAGGCCAGATTTTAGCAGAACAGGATGTATCTGTGAAGTGCAACTCAATGTGGTTTGCTCTTGGCTAGGAGCAGGAGTTTTTCCAGCCAGCAGACACAGACATATAGAAACAAAGTGCAAAGACAAGCTTTGTACTGTAGCACAGTACCATTAAAACAAAAAACACCATCTGAGAGAAAAAAGTGCTAAAGGGAGCATGGGAAGATTCAAAGCCTCAAAGGACAGAAAATACCTGATATTTCATCTCCCTACTGTGCCTGCACTGTTAGTAACTGAATGGCCAGGTGCTGCTTTGCTTTATTTCACTGCAACATTTTGAAAGCTGTAACTGATCTGTACCACAGTATGAGTATGCAATGTGGATATGGGAGGTGAGGGTGTCTGTGTGACAAGGAGCACCCTTTTGCTTTTAATACACCTTGTTCCTAATGTTTCTCATTCTGTTCCTAGTGTTCAGTGAGCTGTGGAGAGGGCACCCAGAGTCGAAATGCCATTTGCAGAAAGATGCTGAAAACCGGGGGTTCTGTCATCATCAATTCCTCACTGTGCCCACCTTTGCCATTCTCATCCTTGATCAGGCCCTGTGCGCTAGGCACCTGTGCAAGTAAGTGGAAAAGATGCTTGGGAGGGTCTGGGGAAAGGGGGCTTGGAAGTCCATCACTAAGAAATCCATGCTGACACCTGCTCCATAACCTTCTCTTGCGCTAGTGTTACTCGGTCTTGCAGAGTGGCTGCTGCTGCTGAGTTTTTCTGTCTGTGAACAAGTATGGTTTGTTTAGCAATAAGGCAAGTCAGTGGATGAGAGCTATAAATTTTACTGTTGGAGCTGGGTCTGAGCCAATGTGCTGGAAGGGAGCTACTAGTTTCTGGAAGAACTGGCTCAAAATTCTGACGCAAATCTAGATCTAAATTTCACAACTGGAATGTAGAGGCTCAGAGATACAGCACAGCAGCCTGAGGGCAGCTGCAAATAAACTCTCTGCTAGAACACCTGCAAAGAAATTGGTTGGTAAGGGATTTTGCCAAAGATCATTTAAAAACATATTATTTCATTATGTCACTCAGAACTCTCTATGACCTGGGATTTCTAATGAACCATGCAACGTAAGTTAGATGTATTTTATGTTGGTATTATTTCATGCATTTGTTGTTGCCCTTCACAAGAGCAATAGTCTCCCTGTATGCCCTTCCCTCACTTGCAGTAAGCCACCTGGATATGCAGAAGTTCGAAAGTCAGCCTAACTTCAGCTTAAACCTGACTATGAACTCTGAAACTGCTAAATGTTGGGTATGTCAGAGAGAAAAAAAGATCTGACATTCAGAACCAAAGCTGGGACCAAATGTTGCATGGTATTTACTAATAATATACCTATGCTGCTTTATTTAGTGCTTCATAACAAAGATCTATGTCATAGAGATCTGGAAACTAGAAGAACACACTGAACTAGTGCACTTCAATAGTATTTACCATATTTTTAAGCCTACTCCAGACAGTTTTGTTCTGGTCAAAGTTACTCCCTGAGGCAGCAGCACTTTCACTCTTCCTTACCTCTGTAAGCTGCAAGATCATGTTGCTTTTGAGGGTTTGGATGGTAAACACTTGATTTTCAATGCATTTATTAAGCAACAATCTTAATTTAAATACTTTAACAACAAGAACTACATTTCCACTCAAGTTTTCTCCCTCCCATAAAGCTTTTGTCCCTGGCTCTTTGGTTTCTGCATGTACCCTGGGCGGGACTACTTTTGCATTCCTAAAGTGTGTCTTGTTATTCCTCTTATTTTGATTGCTCCAACTTAATGTTCAGCAGCTGGTGGCCAGTTTCTCCCATTACTGTATAATGGGTTGAATGCTGCCAGCATCAAAGTAAACTGCTTGTTCTGTATAGTGGTCTTACATACTAATAGTATTAATGATATTTCAGGGCACAACAGGCCAGCTCATAAGCAAAGCCCCCATATTATGGCTGTAAAGAAAGTTTACATCCAGACAAGGAAGCAGAAGAAGCTACACTTTATTGTGGGTGGGTATGCCTACCTGCTGCCCAAAACCTCCGTTATTCTCCGATGTCCCACAAGGAGGTTCCGGAAATCAATGATCACTTGGGAGAAGGATGACAAGAGACTCGTCAGCTCAGCTCACATCACCATTGCATCCTACGGGTACATGAAAATCCATCGTTTGAAGCCTTCAGACACGGGGACATACACCTGCACAGCAGGGCCAGTCCGGGAGCATTTTGTAATTAAACTAATTGGAAGCAACAAGAAGATCATTGCTGGGCAGCCAATTGGCATTAGGGAGGAAGAGGCCATGAGAAAGGTCAGCTTAAATGAAGCCTTGCGAACACAGGAGAAACACATCAACGGGATTCTCTTCAATGGGAGCAAGGCTGAAAAGCGAGGGCACCTTGCTGACCCCAGCAGCTGGTATGACAATATTGTCTCAAGGCTGCTACAGCACAGGGGCTGGCCAGGGGAAAATCTGGAGTCCTGGGAAGTCCAGGAGTCCACGGAGAGAAACGCATCCTCAGAGGAGGACCAGAGCCGGGAGTATAGCCTGCCATTTACTATGGTCACAGAGCAGAAGCGCTTGGATGATATCATAAGGAACTTGTCTCAACAGCCTCAGGAGCTTAAAGATGTCTACACTGAACAGCTTGTTGTGCAGCTGGCTCACGAGGTTTTCAAAAGCCACTTGGAGCACCAGGAATCTGTCCTCAAAGCATCAAGGCGAAGAGTAGATTCAACCTCGGTGGAGTACCCTCTCCACAGACACGTTTCTGGATTTACCAGCTCCCTGAGGACATCATCTGCTGAAGCATTTCTTCCCATCTCTGTAGACCTGGCAAATGGCTTGCGCAGACCTCGTCAAAAGCCTGCCATCCTCCGAAAGATTTCAGCAGCACAACAGCTTTCTGCTTCAGAGGTTGTTACCCACCTAGGACAGACGGTAGTCCTAGCCAGTGGCACACTGAGCGTGCTGCTTCACTGTGAAGCAGTGGGAAACCCAAAGCCCACCATCAGCTGGGCTAAGAATGGAGAGGAGGTGAAATACAATGATAGGTAAAACATATTACTTAACTTTTAAGAAAATAATTGATGTTTTGACTCTTCAGTTTCTATGTTTTACTGCCTGTCAGTCCCATGGACAAAACCATATTTTGCTGTAGTCCAATTTCATAGCAGAAAGAAGGGCTAACACATGTGAAGTGGTAAACAGGGCACTGAAACTCTTCAGCAAGGTCTGGATGCTGGGTCAGTCTGGTGTGGCAAACAGGAGCTTTACTGTTGTTTCAGTAAATAAAAAGAAGAGTTTGTAAAGTACCAAAGTAGATAAGTGCCTAATGCAGTCAGCAGAGCACTCCACCTCTGGAGGATGGGAGCCTTAGTGTATTTTCCCATCTGAAGGTGCAGGTTTCTGCTATGAAGATTGGTTTTGAGATACACAGATTGATTATTGATTATTACTATTACTATTATCCTCTATTGGAAATATGAATTGCATTTCTCACAGTGCTCCAGCAGGGTTTGTCTGACATGGTTGTGGTAGCAGAAGATGGAGGAAGTGAGGCTTCTGCCTTCCACAGGTGTATCTGTGTGTAAAACTGCCCCAGGATAAACCTTAGGGGGTATTACAATCACCAGTCCCTGTGCATGTTCTGATAGAGGCTGGAGACTGTGGAACCATACTTCATGGCTATTTGCAACTATGCTGTCATCTCAACACACTGATCTGTAACCATTAGTCTTCTGATGTGAGCTGGTGCATCCTCATCTGTTCAAACTCCAGTGTGTTGGCCCCAGGTGCAGCCTGAGAACTTGAGTAATAAAATGCTTTTATCAGTGTACCACAGAAATGATGCTGTTTTTCTTTCAGGTAGCCTTTACCTGCCTATCACTCCATGTTATTCATTTGTGTGCAAAGGCATGCAAAAAGAGATTATTTTCAACACTAGTTATATGCTTAACTGTGTATACTTAAGATTTTGTGTTTTGATTCTGTTCTGTGAGAAAGTGGTACATAAGGGTAGGCAGAGAGCGTAAAAGGCAGTTATATTAACCAACACAGTACAACAAAGCAGTCCAGGGATATCCTAGCAGCTCCTTCTGCACAAGATACCGACCTCAGTTAAGACATCTGAATTTAGTCATAAGGTCAGCTTGGGAAATGAGAAAAGATGGAGTCAAGGCAAAAATTAATTTCCAGTGTGGTGCCTGTGGATCGTCCAGTAAAGTCTTGATTTAGGTACAATTGCTCCTTCTGCATAGTTATACAATTAGTTTATTAGCTCCTTTCTCACTTTGGCAACTGAATCACTCCAAAATCATTGCTTTCTCTAATGTACTGAATTTCCTGGTTCTTGTCTCTCTTTTTGTGTCTGAAGGCTAGTGAGTATATTAGGTTTCACACAAAAAATGGTAACTTTTGCAGGGGGAGGGGACACTAAGAGCAAGAATGTATCTCTTGTGGAAATCACATGCAGTCTTAATCAATACTTGGGCCTATAGTATCCCTCTATTTGGCCATATTCCTGTGAAAATATCTTCATGGCCCCCCAAAAGTTTCATAYATAGATTTTCATTGCCAGTGGTTACATCCTGTTGGAATTGTGCCATTAAGGGATTTTTTTTTTTCTCTGCTTGAAATGACTGTGATTTCTGTGGTATGCTTGAAAGGGAATGGAGGTTGCATAAAGTCCACATGTGGTTAATGCTGGACACTACACTCATGAGAAAATTACAAGTTTATCTCACACCATATAAGCAGCCATGGTGTAACAACAGGCAGATTCAAGTAAATGACAATAAAACAGTCTCACAATATCCAAAATTTTAGTTTGGGCTTTTTTTTTTTTTAATTTTACAATGCCTTTCAACCTTTTTTTTTTCCATTCAGTTTGGCTGAAATAGCATTAAATGCTGTGTTGTATTTCTGAATTATCAGGCAACTATGTGTGCTCAAAATTTCTATCAGAAAGACTAAGGGAAGTACAGTTCATTTGCCAGTTAGTAGCATTATTCATTGACAACTCTTCTTTAAAGGTTGAGGCAGTTTCCACTTTATGAACTTCCTTCTGTACTCATCACTTACGGTTCCTCTAGGTTGGAGGGTGGGGGAGGAAATGAGCAGTGCTCTGGGCTTCAGAGATACTCAACATCTGTAACTTTGGAGTTAATGGAAGTTTAGGAATCATGGTGAATATAAAAATTGGGTAGTGGATGTTTTCCTGGGTTCTTAACAGCAGTGYTCTGGTTTCGGCTCAGAATGCTCTTGCTGGCTGCCAGTCAGCTGTGTAAATGAAAGCCGCAGTTTAAGCAGTCTCACAGCGTACTGTTGTAAGCTGCAAGGCCATCTGCACGCGGTGGTGTTTGGTGTGCTTGAGCTGTCTTTCACCTCTGCATCTTGTCTTCTTCATACTTTGCCAGCCACTGAATGGAGAAGAGAAACCAGTTTTCCAGCCTACCTCTGTCTTAATGGGAATAAGAAAATTAATATAGATGGGCCTTCTTGCACCAGTTTCAAAGACAGACACTTCTGGTGAGGAAGGTCAGAGAGTTGTGCTGAAGTCCCTCAGCTCATGCCCTACTGAGTATACTGAGATTCTGGTTGTATCTGGTTTGTATTGTGATTTTTGGAGTGTAGGCTGCTGGTTTTAGGTTGGGTGATAGCCATCTGTATTGTGTATTACCAAATACAGAGATAAAGGCACTCACTTTCACATATTGTGGCTGTGCATTTTGTCTGGACCAGTGATGTAGCAATGGATGGCTTTATTCCCATTGCCTCCTTCCATGAGCTGTGCCATCCACCCAAAAGTATTTATGACTCCTACTACATAGCTCCACTTGCAAAGATTTGTTTCTTTAGCTTTAGTCTAGGTACTGTCACAAAAAGATATAACACAGGCCCCAAAAAAGTGTTGGGTTTCAGTTACTCAATAGAATGAAAACATATGACACAAAAAGCTGCAGCAGTTGAAAATATCTGTGTGGTTCTAGTAACAGATCCTTGACTTGAGTCTGCATATTCAGCCTGAGTGCATATTTAACATGAGTGTCGATACTCTCTCCTAAGGTTAAAGTGTCAGGTTAACACCAACTGAGTGCAGTTTCAGAGCCTGCTGGTATCTATACCAAAGTCTGGAGACCTCTGTAAATGATGGAAAATGTTTTATTTCAAAGCAAATGCCGATTAACTTCCTTAGGAATCAATTTTAAAAGTGAAGAATCTGTGAGGGATTTATGCATTTTTTAGTAAGCCTTCCAAGTATGCTGTAATTTCCATCACTGGGAACTTGTTGGTACTTGATAATTCAACTTTTCTAAAACAGAAATGTATTTTATAAATGGACGTGAAGCAGAATGTAAACAGTAAGTGATACAGAGTTAGGTGTTTGCGAGGTGCCATGTGAATTAGTCACTGATATAGGTCCTATAAAACACATTTTTGTCTTGGAGACAATGCAGTGTGGAGCAACTGAGATGAGACTGATTAAACATTAAGCTGTATTATTTTAAGTCCATAAACAAGATTCTGAAGACATGCTGCTGGCAGAAAGAATTGCTACAGCTGGTATTTTTTTCACCACTGACAAGCAACTCAATACCTAACAAAAATAGCACTCTACAAGCAACTAGGGAATCCAGCCAAAATCATTCTATACTAAGAGGGATAATAAAAGATCTGCTTTCAAGAAAAACAGCTATGCCAAATTGTGACACACAAATAACAGAAAGAACTATTGAAAAGAAGAGGACATTAGCGTTGTTTCTATAGAAGGACATTAAAACTTGGGTTGAAAAAATAGGAAGATGGAGGTGCATTGGAGTTTATTTTTTTTAAAGGCAGGTACCTACCTGGCCTATTTCTATTTCTAAAAATATTTGTGCTGGATCTTGAGGTGACTTAAACTGACAAGGAGAGATTTACATCAGCAGAGTTGATTAACAACGAACAAATATGATTCCTTGTGTTTTACAAGGTGCAATATTAAGCAAGCCCTTTCCTCAACCTGAAGGTGACAGAAATATTTCTAAAAAAAATTCTTAGGGGGTTGTAGGTGTTAGTTTGATGTAGGACTGACTGATCAGCCTACATACTATATTTGCACGCATGCAGGCAGAACACACACAACTTTTAACTGTTATATGCTAGTATAATTTGGGACAAATTCTGAAGCTCTAATGAATTCYGTGTAGAGATTGAACCAGTCAGTGTTAAACTAAAAAATTTATGTGTGAGTTACTGATGCATACTAACACTAGTTTTGTAAGTAAAGAAATTTGTTAGTTGCTGGCACTGTTAGAAGTGGCTAACTAGATGTCTGCCCTGTTTATGACTAAGTGGTAAGAAAGAAAAGATCCTTGAAAGCAGAAGTGGGGAGGGAATTCTTTCAACCATTGGGGTTTTTTTGCTGTGCAAGCAAAGATGTAACTTAAAAATGATTAATGTTTGTTTTGCAAAGGTGTATTTTTCTAGGCACTTGCAAAACTTGGTTGACAAAAGGCAGCTCTTTCCTTTTATTAATAATAATTATTATTATTATTATTACTCAAAAAAGGGTCAAAAAAGAGTTTTAACTCTGGATTTTTTCCTATAATAGATTTTGATGGGTGGCCCTAATCTGGTTTGTTTTAGAGATCTACCACCCACAGTGTTGTGCAAGATCAAGTATCTGCTGCTTTTTGGTCCATGAGACAACAGTTTTCACTGGGGGGTGGGAGTGGAAAGAAACTCATCAATTCGAGGATCTGTGAGCAGACTTTTATTGCATGTGTTTTACAGGCGTATCCCTCCCCCACTTTCACCCTTGTCACTGTCAATCACAGCCTCAACTATGAGTTTACGTACAACAGCTGCTGAAAGTTGCTGATGAGAAAAGTAATTTATTGTTAGGTTTTATCAACAGTTTCAGCTAAAAGATTAAGAGAAAGGAACAATAATCATGAAATACTGTGCCGAAAATAAGGGAACATAAGCATTGACAAGAGCCCATGGGCTGAATTCTTGCTTAAACAGGTATACATCAGGACCTGGGGGAGTTATACCACTGCAAAACCAGACTGTGAAAAGAAGCAGTTCATAAGAGCTCTAGGCCATATTCATCCCATTTAACCAGGGGCAGTACACTGAGATCACGGTAGGCTCCTCTTACTGGCAGAGGAAAGAAACAGTTGGTTCAGCCCAAGGGGGAGCTGAGTATTCCTCTCTGTCTTCACTGACTATTAGGGGAGCAATGTGACTGCTGAGTTTGTACAAACTGCCCAGCAATCAAAGGATTTGGAGCCTATTTCAGGCTTTGACACTAAGCCTGTGGTTCACTTCACTTCTTTCTGCCTAGCTTCAGCAGGTTTCATGATTTTTCCCTTGCAATAATTTGGCTTTTTCTTCACTATTGCTATTCCTACTTTGCAGAACTGGGAGACAGGGAGGCTGGGAAACTCATTCAACATCATACAGGAAGTGACAGAGCAGAGAAGGAGGTTTCACAAGCCCTGGGCAGATGACCTAAGTACTCAGCAACCTTTCTCTAATACACAAATCAGCAACAGAAGTCTCATCCTCTGAGAACGAGACTAAAATTTAATTTAAGTAATCACAGCTCACAGTCTCAATGTAAGACTTTAAATTTCTTAATGGATTTTAAAATATAACCTAAAGGCCTGAACTGTAAAAAAATTGCCTAACCCTGAAAAAAGCCCAGTAAATGTATTCATGCTCACACAAACTAAGAGACTATTACATCTTTCTTTTTGCTTTACTCCAGGATGCTACTTCAGCCTGATGACTCCTTGCAGATTCTAGCACCCGTGGAAGCTGATGTGGGTTTCTATGCTTGCAATGCGTCCAATGCCCTGGGATCTGACTCTGTCTCCATTGCTGTCACTCTAGCAGGTAACAGTTCACTCTCTGTGGTTGCAGGATGGTCCCTGCCACTTGTGTGATTCTGGACAGAAATAGTTTGTCGGGGAACAGATGGCTGTGGATGCTGGGTGGGCAAGGTGGGTCAACAGAGGTACACTGGTGAAAACACAGGGTGTGAACTCTGGAAAAACCTGAGGCATAGTCCAACTTTCACAGAGAGTTCATGAGATTTGTGGATTTCTGCAAGAGATCAATGCTTTTCCTCACTTGCTGCATCTGACGTGCTCTCAAGACAGTGCTCATCCTGGTTATTCACAGCCTATATAGGTAGTGCAGTCCAAGCCTCCGAAGTCGTATGCTTCATTTTAAACCTATCGCTGATCTTTTCAAGTCTAACAGACTGATCGAATGACTCAGGTGTACATTAGGCACACCTGAAAAATACCAGAGCTGAAGAGCTAGCCCTGTGCAGAATCAAGACCTGTATCATATTCAATCCATTGTGGCACAAGCATGGCTGACACTGTTTCAATTGCTAGCAAATAGAGGTTCATGAAAAATTAACTTCTATGTTTATATTTCTCTAGTAATGGTTGAGTTCTAAAGCAGACTAAATATCCTTTGTTACTTTAGATTTCAGTTCTAAAGAAAACTCGCCCAAATAAAAGCCAAGGGAAATGGGAGGTAGTGCATGAATCCAGCTTCTTCAAGGTTCGTTGGTAGGCAATGTCAGCAGGCTCACAACCACGTCAGGACTAGTAGAAGGACAGAGCAGCAAACGTGCATGAGGAGCTGTTGAGTAAAATGAAGGGACAGAAGAGACAGCTAAGGACTGTGATGAGGCAGAGAGGTCTTAGAGAAGGAGGATCCTATTTATCACAAAGGTAAAAGGAAACACATTAGGAATGCTAGAAAGCTTATTGATTTTTCAGACCTCTCCATTTCACTGCTTCAGAATGTGGAAGCATTTGGAGGCCTCCAGTGTGCAGGCAGTGACCATCGGCTGCCAGTGTATCCATGTATGATTAGAGGAAGGAATAACTGTTGATGAGCTTGAGTTTTTTACACCAAATATAGAGAAAATCTCAGGTAAGAGGAGCATAAAGAAAATCTAAGAATGGAGCAATGACCAGCAGTGAAGCTCTGATGATCAGTAAACCAACTGTAAAGAGACCTTGCCTGTCCCTTAGAAGGAGAACAGCTGAATCCCCCAGGGTGGAAAAGGAAGATCTGCATCAGAGCTACATTTTACATGTCGGCAAAAACAAAGAGACTGATCCTTTTTACACTACTGCAGATCAGGAATATCTTTGCTGAATCCTGGGCAGCAGGGCAGTGGTGCTGCTGCTAAAACAGTAAAGTGTTTTATAAGGAGCAACTCCACAGTAAACCTCTTGTGTTGCACCAGCAAGAAGCTGAACATGAGGTTAAAAAATCATCAGTCAAAACTGCTATTCTGTCCATATTGCTCCAGTGACCTTAAAAGCCATAGTCTTTGTACAATGTAATTTGTGGAGACCATTTTGTGTGAAGCTATAGAAAAATAAACTGAGCGTTAGGTATACATGTAGCACAGGAAGGCTATTAGCTTTTTGATTAATTATCGAGGCTGTAGTTTAACCTTTTTAGATGAATGCATCCTGGACTCAAGCTGAACTCTCCTTAGGAACTGGTATACATTTCCATCTCACATCCAAGGCAAAGAACTGAACATCTTATAAAATGAGGCCATAAATATCAAAATGAGATACTGAGCAGTTTTTGGAACAAAGAAACAACCTTTTTGGCATAATGGAAGTACTTTCTCCAAAAAAACTGGAAAGCTGAGACCATCTTTAGAGGGATCAGGAGTGGGGCTGAAAGCTTATTTCATTGAAGAATTTTCTGATTAGTTTAACACACTCATGGAAAAAAAGACAGTGGAAGATGCTTCCATTTTTCTCAATGGTTTGATACTCATTTATGGGTTGTACAGCTAATAGATTTGTAATCTTTTGATGAGATTGTGGAAACCAATCAGGAAAATAAAAGGCTGATGGATAGATGAAGAATTTTTTTCTTTTCTTTAGGCTTTGCCACAAAGCATCAAAACTTTTGGAGACATTTCAACAATAAAATGTAATATTTTACTTTGCTATTCTTAGGCATTAAAAGCACCAAAAGAAAATTTAAAAAAAAAAAAAAAGCCCCAAACTTATATGACAGGAATTCCAGATGAAAGGCATCTCTTAAAAGCCCTGGAAATATAGTTATATGGAGCAATTTAAAGTTAGGGCTGAATTAAATTTTCAGGACTCTCCATGAGCTCAGTGAAACCAAATTCTTTTTCTCACCTCCATCTTTTCTTCCTTGGTCACCTCCAGATTAACACACAAATGAAACCAGTGGTAGACAGTAGCCTAAAACTGCAGCTTCTGGAGGCAAATGATGATATGTGAACCTGTTTGTATCTACCATTTATTTAAAGGGGAAAAAAAATGTGTTTATAGATTTTTGGATAAAGATGAGTTTGAAAATACAACACTGAGTCAAAAACACCCAAGTCCCATACCATTTAAAGCGATGTTGTCATGTTCTGCCTCTCCTGCCAACATCCTGCCGGCAGAGCATCTTGGCTGGGACAGGGGGCTGCCTTAACCCAGCTCTGTCAGCTCTGCTGCTTCACTCCCCTCTCTCAGAGCTAAGCCCGAGTATCTCTGAACTGTTTTGTGTCATGTAGGCATGCCTTTACAGTGCCCCTACCAAAGGAGTTGCAGAAGGCTCCTCGAGCCCCCAGTGGTGGATAACTTCATAGCTAATCCCACATAGACAGGCACAACAGCAGGGGAACACCTTGACGCACTTGCTCGCTGTCACTGATGTTGGAAGCACACTGAAAACAATTTGAAAAGTTTGTTGCAGGCAAAGCAGGTGTCTTTGTTAGAGATAAACAATATTAATGCATAGCACTGTTACTACAGGCTTTAGATAGAACAGGTTGTCTGACAGAAAGGAGCTTTTTTATGTCCCTCATCTTCTTACGCTAGCCATTATGAGAAAACTTTCTGGTTATGGTCTGCTCTTCCCAATCCCAATGTTTCCACTGTAGGTTAAAGAAAACATGATCAATGTGTAGAAACAGCTTGCATGTTGCTCTAAACCTCCTGCACTATTAATGCGCCTGTAGCCATCACTCAGGCTTCTTTTTCGTATGTTTGGCCTTTGGCAAAGGGTGGTATTTTGGTTGCAGTACCAGGCAAACATCTTGCTGCAGCTCCAACTGTACTGGTGTTTATTGATTCAGCTGGTTCTCATGTGTGTCGGTATGGCTTTAATGCTATTCTGCCTCTGCTCTAAGTATGCTTTTTCTTTTCCCAAGACAGCTTTTCCCATGGAATTTGGTGACACTGTAATATTATAAAGAGCAGGTGGCCTCATACTCCAGCATTTTCCCTTATCCTGCCTGTCCTGTGTAGGTACTTTCACACAGAGTGTCGCAGGCCAATTGTCCCATGCGAGTCCAGTGTACTTGGTCTGATAAAATGTGGTGCTTCTTTTATACAGGAAAGCCACTGATAAAGGCATCAGGAGCTACTGTGATCAACACTGAATCGCCTGCTGTCACTGTTGATATTGGAAGCACAGTGAAAACAATCCAGAGAGCAAATGTTACCATTAGCTGCCAGGTTGCAGGTGAGAAATTACTTGGTCTCCCATGCAGGTGCCTTCAGCTATAAATTTCTGTGGAGTTCTTTGCTAAATTTGTGTCTCCAGGTACAGCTGGGTAAAACTGCAAGGTTTTCCTAGGACTCACGCAAACTTCACTGCTTCCAATAATTCTTGGTGTAGAAATTGTCCTCCTTTTATCAATACCAACAAGAAAAGTGTAGTGGCTTAAGAAAATTGGTCTGGGTCAATACCACTGGCATCTTTGTTAGAGATATACACAGTATGATGCGGATACAACAAAACTGATACACRTTCCTGCCTGTTGGGGATGTTTGGTGAGAATATACAAGCATGGACTGACTCATTTGCTCATTGATGGGGTTTTCAAAGTCCATTCCGGTTAGTTCCTTCTTTTCCTGCCCAACTTTGTTTTTTCAAATTAAGGGCATGTTAGCACACTTTTTTTCTGATTTTTCTTTTTTCTTCTTGGGAGTGCAGGAATTCAGAGGAATTCTGCTGAAAGAGGGTTCTCCCTGAAACTGTTTTCCAGCCAGAGACTCAATGTCCCTCAGTCTTACAACGACAGTTTGCCTCTTTCCAATAGTGACCAAAAGAGGTTGACCTTATCTGCGTGTTGCAGTCCTACGGCTGTTGGTGTGAATGGTGTTGATATGGGGAGGAGGGATGGGGGAAGATAAAAAGCTGGGAAATCTCTAAAGACCCAGGGCCAGACTTTTGATTCATTACACTTTCATGCATAGTATGAGGGGGAATGGGAGGGGAAGGGAGCAGCTCATAAAACACAAAGTGAGCCATGCTGAGTGTTATATCTGCTATGGAGACTTGTATGAAGTCCCTTAGACCCTTGCTTTAGCTTCTCTTCCCTAGCAGCTACTTCAGATGACTCTAAATAAGCACCTGCACTGAAAATATACAAATGTCCTGCTTTTTTTACACTTCCTGCTCACTTTAAGCACTTAGTGGTTGTCAGTTTTCCTTCTTCAAGTGCTTCCAACCACACCCCTATGCAAATTCTTAAATAAAAATAGTATTTGGCTCAAGTGCTCAAGTTTCACTATTTGGTCATCTGTCYGTTAGCAAAGCATGTGCAATAGCTGTGCAAACACTAGGCTGGGATCCCAATTTATTAATTACTTTCAGTGGGATTAATGAAAGAAAAACACAGTATCATTTTTCCTAGTGGTTCATGAAGGAGTAAATTCAGTAACGCTGTTGCCCTCTCAACATAGACCCTAGACACTCCCTTGCAATCAGACTGATGTCCAGTGTCTTTCAAGGAAGAAGGAGATGAAAGCTGTACTCTTTTTCTCCAGGCCCCTGCATGGCCACCTGCACTGACAATGTGTGAACGAGACTAAGTATTATATGAACATAAATTATTTTGGATTTCTTTCTCTGGGTTCTCTCAGCTGCAGATGGGCAGGCCCCACAGATGTAGACAGTGATTTCTGATTTAAGAAGTGCAGCCATTTCCCTTCAGTATAAAGACATCATGAAAAGAACATGACGTGGCTGAGCAAAGTTGCCACAGTTCTTGTGGCATCAGAAGACCACAGGAGGGGAGCAAAGCATGGTCAGGAGCACAGATTCAGTGCCTTTTCTGAGAGGAAAATCACCTCTAGCAATTTTATGAAGCCTACCTACTATGACAATGTACATCCAGAACGGAAAATTTTAGCAGTGTCACAGCAGAATCACTGTCTTCTCTCCCAGAAGGCTTTTTGCTATCTAGTAGCATTACTGTATATTGGATTCTTCTGTGATACAGAAGAAATTTGCTTAAATCATAATTTTCTTCATGGTGTTTATCTTCTGGTACTGCTTCTGCAGAAAATGTCAACTATGTTTGACACCAGAGATTAATACTGTTGAGATTATGATAAAGTCATAAACCACAAGCTGTGATGTTACACAGGGAACAAGAGAGTGAGTAATGAGGGCAGAAATATTTTATAGGCACTAGAATCCTATTTTCATACAAATAGTGTTAATAATTCAACAGCAATTAAAAAAAGCTACATATGGGAAGAGATCCAGGAACATCGTGATTTCTATCAGCTGTCTCACCTATGCCTGGAAAATATACCATCTCATAAAACCCATTAAAGAACATGACAATAAATACAATTTTCCTTCTAATGTAAGCACAAATTTTTTGTTTTAGCATCAGGGTTGTGATTATCCAACCTTTTAATATATTTTTGATCATTCTACTTAGAACGATCAATTCTAAGGAGGAGAGTAACATGCACTATTGCTTCAGTCAGCAAACATGTCGTATCCTAGTGACTTCTTCAGAATAGATGAACTTTACAGTTATGTAGTTTGCCAAAGTTCCCTAGAAGGCATTAACAATGAAATGGCCATCAAATCATAGTAAGTTAATGTGCAACGGTTAATGCAATAACATCTGATAATAAAAAAGAAATTAAAGTATGAGAATGAAATGAACATAATTAGAAAGGAAACTAACATGTCCAGAAATTATGTGGAGACTTATCTAGATGAAAAAACTCTTCACACAGCTTTGTAAAGCTATAGTCTTTTTCCTTCTAGTACTTTCCCTCTAGTCATTTCAGGATGCCCTGAGCCAGCACAGCAACTGAGAGTTGTTCCAGATCAGAATTTGGTGCCTGTTAATCTCATCATTATAAGCTGTGTTGCTATYAATGTGCTGTGTAGTCTGTAGTATAGGACCATGCATGTATTATATCTTGATGTCTTGGCTTATATAAGGACACATCTTTACTGATAGTCAGCAGGACAGCAGAATAAATATTTATAAGAGAAATATTAAGTATGAGGATCAGTTATGACATTTTCTAAAGTTGCTCTTGCTGTCAAGAGACAGAAATATACACTTGCTGCTGACAGGTGTTAATAAGCCTGGGGAAGGTTTCTTAAAAACAAGAGATAAGAGATAAGAGAACATTACCAGATCCTTGGGAGTAATTTTGTGTTGCTCTTTAACTTCTTATGAACAGTATAAGCACTGTCAAACTCTGTGTTCTGAGCTGAAATCTATAAATATTAGCTGTAAGACAAGGGAAAACAAAACCATCCTGGATGCATTAGAGTTTAATTGGCCCCTGACATGAATTATGTCAGGATGAAACTCTGTTTTAGTTATACCACAAAGATGACGTGGTTTTGTTCAAGCTTGAAAATCAGCCTTATTTCACTTGACATATCTTCTCCACTTTGTCTATAGAGGTGAAAGAATATTTTTTAAATGTAGATAGGTGATTGGGGTCAATCCCAGCCTTCTCCAAAACTAATCCTAAGGGAACTCCCACCCAAAAGTCACTCAGGAGTCTTGCAGATGCCTGTGACTTCCAGATGGAGGATTTTCTCCAAGATTCAGAAAGCCAGCAGCATTTCTAGTGTGGGTAATTTGATCGCTGTGGGCAATTTCACTTCCAAATGGGATGTGGGAGCAGTTTGGATCACATCAGTATCACTAGGAAGCTTTCTGTTGACTTCAGTACTTAAATTGTGCAGATATTCATTCGGATACCAGAAGCCTCAATCAATCTGGCCCAAGCTGTTATTGAAAATACAGTTGGAGATGAAAGGAGGAACCAATTTTAAAAATCTGGTTCTTAGGGCATTTCTCCATGGTATCCTTCAGGCTGTAAGACTTCTAAAAGAGGCACCTGCCTGCAAAGTGTCATGTACCATTAGTCATTGTTGAGTCAGAACAGGTTTGGAAGAGTGACTTAAAATATATTACCATCCTGCCCTGTATATCCTTCTCCCTCTGATGTTTCAGCTTGAAGCTTTTTCAACTCTCCTAAACATTCCTTTCCTCTGTATTTCATCTATATGCTGGAGGTTATATTTTTCTAGTTCTTACCTTGCTTTATGTCCCATATTTGTTCATCAGTTATACCAGATTCTGACATGCAAGTCACCATTTCAAGAATATTGTGGCATTGGAAACAAGTCACCACTGCTAGATCCTTGTACTGCTATGCTTCCTTTCCCCAAAAGCTACTTGTTTAGCAAAATTACGTTGATTGTCATGCACAGTTCTGCTTGCTACATATCCCAGGTAGCCTTTTTGTGCTGGATACATGCACAGTGATGGAGGGGAAAGCTGAAGAAGGATAGACTTGGGTAACTATTCACCACCTAAAGTCTTGCCAGCCCAGCAAAGTGAGTTTTGTTTCCAGCTGGCACCTCTCAGACTTTCAGTCTCTGTGATTGTTTCTGCAAGGCAAACACACTCAGCCCTCTGTCCTCTGTCATTCACCGTTACCCAACAAAACTGATTGAAATGCTCTTGCTACCCCTTGTGGCAATGCTGCGCAATGATGTGTTTGCTCAGCCCTGTGCTGGCTGCCTCCTATTCCTGTCTTGAGGCTTGTATGTGTCACTAAAGGTGGAAGCATAAAGGAAAACAAAGCTGCTGCTCGCTGACATACAGTGCTTATCTTCCCTAAACCAAACTGTAGGAACAGCTGTACAGGTTAGTTTCAAATAATCTCGTGTTAGTGTGGAAACTTCACATTAAAGACAGAGGAAGAACACACTTTGTAGAGTAGTAGTCAGAAAAAGTTTTTTGTAGAGCTGCCGGGCATTTTGTAGGTAAAGTGCACCTTTCCTAGACTCAACAGTAATACCTCAACAGCAAGGAGTCTTACCTTTAATCCCTTGTTGCTTCTTCTGCTAGTGAAGTGTATACAAGAGGAATCTGCCTTTCTGTGCTAAGATTATCTGAGCAGCTGTCTGCAAGAAGCAAATTAGTTTTGTCTGTCTCTCTGTATTTATTTATTTTATTTGAGTTCCTGCTCTTGAGGACTGTGGTCATATGAAATTCTCATTGTCCCTTTCCCTTCTTCTTTACCCTTCTCAGCCCTTCTCATCCCTTCCTCTTCTCCCACTATTTGAACTTACCTTCCTTTATTTTCAAGAAAAGCTTGAAAGCTCTATCCAATTTTAGTCTTCAAAACAAAGAAAGAAGATGAGCCCTGGTTGGAATTGGATAAAGCTTTATAATTTTATAATCTTGTGATTGTTTATTTCTGAGGTACATTTCTTGATACCTCCATGCCTAAGTTCGGCAATAGCCATAATGTGAAAACCTGTGCACTGGAAGTAGCTTAGACTGCAAGAGAGAGTGGATCATCCCTTCACTAGGGTGACATTGGGAGGACAAGTGCTGGGACATGAGTGTTTTTCCATCTCAGGGACTGCAGAACTGGAAGAGTCTCCATTTTCTCTCCTTTGCTCTCCAGAGCTCAACTCTCAAACTTCCTTTCCCTGCAATGGAAACACAATAAACACGCAGGCTTGAATAAACTCAAGGGTTGGGGTTGTTTGCTATCCAGTGATTGTCTGAACTCTCCTGAGGACTCTGCCTGGATGCTCTGGAAAAAATCAGAGTGAGGTTTTAAGTGGTGGTCGGCCCACCCATGCCACATAGGTCAAAGAGTAGCAGCCAGATGGAGAGCTGTGTACTAGTCTTATCCCAGGGGGGCGGGGCTCAGAAACAGGCCAACAGCCCATACTTTTAAAAAAGCTGTGTTGTAGCCACACAAACAAGGGTAAGCCTTTGGAAAACAGCATCATAGACAAGAATGATTAGTTCTGTGAGTACGCCATGAAGGGTCCAGATTACCATATGCTATTTACCCTCAGACAAAGGTGAGAAAAACCCTGCAGTCTTTTACAGTCTGCTTCCTGCTACTTTCTGAATGTGGACAAGACCCTCTGCCCTTACAGGGCTTCAGCTTTCCTTCCTGGCTGCCAAGCTCAGACATACTCATTCCAGATGTCTTGGCAAAGTCACCAGGTGACTCTGGGAGTGGTGGAAAAAAAGCTACAATGCTTTGATGTGGAAGAATAGGGAAAACCACCCTTTCCCACTTCCATCTGTACATGCTTAGTGAGGCACCTGTAATCAGGCGGTCACTATATACAGAATACAGACAAATGGGTGGTCGTGCTCAGTGAGCACAGCCCGAGTGAGGTATTTCCAATGCCAGGGCCACAGAATTGACGAACAGAGTGGATTTTGTTTTCTGAAGTGTAGGCACAACCAGAAAGGTACTGGCAATGGGCAGAGGAACATGTTGCTGTGATACAAGGCAGGGAAGGATTTAGGTGGGCAGCAAATACTTAAGAATAACTGCCTGTACGTGTGCCCTTAGTCTACAGTAGGCACAAGGAAACTGCATGTTCATGTGAAAGAGATTAACTGCCTCCCACRTACAGAGGGTACCACAAATGGAAGAGCATGCACTCTAGCAGTTACCAGGATTAGTGATGTGCTGATCCTTACAGCCATGGGTCCACACAGTACCATTTCCTCCCAGGCACAGCTCCATAGGTCTATCCCATCTATTGAGACTTCCAACACCATTTCACGTAAACCAGTTATTTAGTAGTCAGTGACACTAAGTTGCCTGATCTGGTATGGATTTAAGTCAAGGTAGAAATCCCTATGCCAAGGAAATACTATCTACTGTAAGACCAGAGTTCTTGCCAGCTACACATCAGAACCCCTTCCAAGAGGGTACCCAACAGAAATAGCTGGACCTTAGATCCAAGCGCACAAAAGGAGGCAATTTTTCCTATAGCGGGTTATGAATCTGTAACAATCTGTTGTCTGAAGACTCCTGGTGAGACCAGTGAAACTGCTTTTCTGAAGATGTAAATGCTAATTGTTTGCATAATTTCAAAAAGGAAGATTGGATGAATTAATAGAAGAGAAGTCCATGGAGGGCTCCTAACTGCACAGAAACTACTTCTGGCTCAGAAAGTTCCTGAGCTGAAACTAGTGGGAGGCTGGGAGAGGCACCAGCTTATGGCTTCTTCCAGAGACAGGATACTAAGCTAGATTAACCTTTGTTCTGATCCAATATAGGTTTTCTTTTAAGAGTGATGAGTTCAGAGTTCACTTGTACAATTCTGGGACACTAAAAGGGAAGACTTCAATTCAGTTTTAACTCTTCTGCTCTGTCTCAGAGGGATCTAAGAAACATGAAGGCAGGCAATGTGTAAGAACTGACTAAACACTTCTGAACTGCAAAAAATGTCACTTGGAAGTCATATTAAAATCTTGTTTTAATTGTTCTATCTTAACAATTTTGTCTGTAGCAACCATAACACTGTTTAGCAACCACTATATCTTACTTGTGTTATGTTTTGTCAATGTTTTTCCAGGTGTTCCTGAAGCAGAAGTTACTTGGTTTAAAAACAAGGTCAAGCTGTCCTCTGCTCACCATCTGCATGATGGGTTGCTGCTAATTGCAAATGTTTCTCTGTCAGATCAGGGGTTGTACTCCTGCAAGGCAGCCAATCTTCATGGGGAGGTAACTGAAAGCTCCCAGCTGTTGGTCCTTGGTAAGTCCGGGGTATTTTGTACTTGCAGCAACAGTAACGTGGCTGCTGGCACATCTAGCCAGCAGAACTAATCAGAGGATGTGGAAAGAGGGAATGGCATATGGGCAGTCCTGTTCTAAGAAAAGAATCAGTCTGCATTTGTTCTCTAGGCAGCATCACCTGAAACAAGGTGGTGGTAAAAGGAAGATGGATAAGGAGAAAATGTCTAAGCACAGGGACGGCACCTCCCAGTCCTGAGATATTCAGTTTCACTATTTCAGACTTACTAGCTAAGAAAAGCATTTATTAACCATTTCTTAAAGTGCCTCTCTTGAAAGGAGAATGATGCCACTTTTTCCCTGTGACGTGCTCTGCCTCTGCTGAGCAGCCTTTCCGTACGTGGCTGTGTGACACTGAGCCGTTTCACACCTAACAGGTGCATAAACCCAGTGCACTTTTAAAAAGTGCTTTCCAAGTTCAGTGAAGGGTGAAGTTTACTTTTTCTTGGGTTTCTAAACAACAGACAGAAAACCCAGCTGGCTGATTTGAAAAGACAATGTCAGCTGTGAAGTATGGGTGGAAGTGTTACCTGGTGGTAATTGGACGTGTGGGAAAGGGGTTTCCTTTCCTAGTAACTCATCTTCTTTCATTTCTCCATGCCTGGCAGATGAATGATCCAGCCAGACTTTGTAACTGCTTCTGTACATTTGATAGTGAAGTGTCAAATTTTGAAACGTAGTCCCTGTTATTGGTGCAACACCGTTAAAGCATCTGTTACAGCTCTCATCTTTCATGACTAGAATGAGTACAGGTTCCATGGATGATGCAGCTTCCAGAGGAAGTTTTAAAGTGAGATTTCTCAGTTTCACAGAGAACACTAAAACCCCCTTATGAAAGTTCACATGATTTCCCTGTGAATCTAGACTGGCTCTAGAAACTCTGTCTAAAAAAATCTGGGGGGAAAAAAAAAAAAATCAGCTGGGTTTCAGCCTATAAATAAAATCTCCCACATGATCTTTAAATCCTTGTCTGATCTTTATAAATGGCTTAGTTTTTAAAGATGCAAAGTTACTGTGAGTTATGCAAGCTGCTTATGTTTGTAGGCAAATCACATTTTTAGTTCCTTGATGGAAAGAAACAGTTCAAGCATCCATGACTCATATTTCTGGTGCTGAATGTGATCAGCAACAGAAAACTTGCTTAGTGTGTGCCATGATCTAATTGAAAGGGGAATGAAGCCACCATTCACTTAAATCAAATATCCCATCATTTCCATGGCAAACAGAATTGGGAATGATAGGCAATACAATCGATTTTTAAAATGGCATTATGGTTACTAAAGAACTAAATCCTGCAGTTCTCAGCATAGACTGATCCTCTTRAGCTCTGAACTCTTAGTCCTTTGGAGCTCTGCCTAAGTATACCACAGCATTTGGCAGTGTTATAACCATATTTAATGAGGGCTTGATCCAGGTTGTAGCAGACATTAAAAAGTTTTGCACTGACTGCCATGGACATTTGATTCGGCTTCTATGCTGTATAAATTTGCTCTTTCATCCAAGCTGCTGTATCTCCTGATACCATGTACCTTTGTCACATATGAAGAGGGTCAACCAGAATGCCATGGTAGCCTTCAGACAGAATTTCTTTTATTTTGTGGTCATACTGATCCAGATATTACTTTAATAATGTCTCTAGTGCCTTACCTAACATGAGGCAAAGCACACCTTTAGTAGTTTCCTGAACTTGCTTAGACTGCCCCTCTGAAATGGTAATATTGCAGCACGGCAAATAATGCAGCAATAGCTGGTGGTGGTTTTTTTGATGTCCCTGAGATGTCTTCTGCTATAGTGTTGCTCATCACTTCAGTCTCCCAATCTGTTACCAGAGCCTCCTCGACCTCTTCCTTACCTAGAAGACTTGACAGCAGTGCTTTCCAGTGCTGGGACCAGCACTCATTCAGTACTGACCTCTCCTTCAGGAACAAAAATGACCGTCAGTCCAGGGAGCTCTGCTCTCATAGGTAAGTCAAATGCATTAAGATTTTTTTAGATTAAAAAGGGTTTAGAGTTTAGATTACAGATATGCATCCAGTTATCTATTACAGTTATGCATCCAGTTGTCCAGCCATGGAGCACTGGGGCAGAAGACAGCAAACTGACAGTGCATTGTCAGTCATAATCACTGCCAAAGTGTTCTCAGAACTCAGAAACTCATTTAAAAAAAGGAGGTCCTCTTATTAGTGTAATGCCCCAAACCGGCATGCAGAATAAGGGCTCCATGGTGCCACGCTTTATAACACCCTGTAAGAAGCAGTTCCTGCTCTGAGGGGCTGGCAGTCTCATTCAATGCAACACATGGCAAACTGGTGTGCCAGTTGATCTAAAAGAAGAAACATTTGTGGTTCTGTTTTTCTTTTTCTTCTGCATTTGGGTACTAATCTTTCCACATGTCTGCTATTCATATTGTATATCCTTCTTCAGAGCCTTTTCTAGAGTTTTGCCTATCCCTCTAGACATGTTTTTTTCTTGCAAGCTCTGTTTCATTCTGTTCATTTTATTCCGCTTTGTTACATCACACAACCAATGTCTGCACAAAGCCATATAAGGAAATAATCCCCAATGAAATGCTTTTCTTCTTTTCATCCTTTTCTGCCTTCCATATACCTTTCTCCTCTTTACACTGCAAGTTCTGTTATATGCTGTAAACTCCTTTCAGATCTGTGGGCGTGATTTGTTTGCAAAAAGAATCTCATCCTTTTCTAAAGTTCAGGGTATGTTTACTTTAAAATTTCATTTCTCACGCTGATCTTGAGCCTCTACTAACTGTCAGGCTCAGATAGGCAAACAGCTTCTCTAATGGCCTTGTTAGTACCCTCCAAAACATTCTTTGCTTACATTTAGTAGCAATTTTAAGATTTTATTTTCACAGCAGAGGCTTTCTATTTATGTTTTTAGTTTTGTATGGTTTACTTTTCCCCAGTGCTGCCATCTGCATACCTTTGCAATGGCTTTTAGCGTGCAGCTCTGGATTACCTTTCTGCTTGCACAAAACCTACACTGAAATAGTCCTTGGTGGGAGAATATCTGAAGGTATTTATTAGCATTGAATAAATCATTTTGAGTATGCTTTTATTGTGCTCACTGTTGTAAGACGGGGTCACACTCCTGTTTCATCCATCTCTTCTCAGGTTTCCAAAAAGAGATCTTTAGTAGTTGTAGGGATTTTTTATTGTTTGAAAGCAGTAATTGAACCACAAAGGGTGTTCTGCACTACCTGTACATAACCACCTCTAAATTAATTTCATTTGACCATGTCACCCTGTACCCTGCCGTTCCATTTCAGGGGCAAGGAAACTCCATGAATCTTAATAGCAAAATAGCAAACCAGTTCCATTCTTGAGGCAATTCCCTCAACTTCACTGAAGTTTTACTGACCTGAATTTGAGGCCTGTATCATTAAAACCTAAGGAAACCTCCTGAGAGATTTTTTCTAATGAAAAATCAGCATGGAATGGGCTATCCAATCAATTAGAAAGCTACAGTCCAGTGTGCTGCATCATGTTGTATCACTGAAACAAATACACAAAGCATTCAGCTTCCATGTATGTTACTTAAATATGTTGTCTGTAGTTGTACCAAAGAATTTAGATTCATCCACTATGACAATACACATTACTGGTAAAAAAAAAAAAGACTYATCTCTCACATTTTTTTTTTAACTACATCTAGTTTACTCTGTACACTAATATCAGTATGGATTACAGTCAAAGACTCTATATTTACTCCCAAACTTAGTCTCCCCACAGTCTTCCAGTGCAGTGGCGAAGTTTATCATGGACTACTGTAATACCTTCATAATCAACCTTTGCTTGAAATATTGCTACATGGGAAAGAAAATCTGCATATATTTCTAAGCAACAGCTGCAAACACCAATTTGGGAACAACTTGTGAACTTGTAAACCTGTGACCCATGTCCGTGTCCCCTGTCCACAACATCCCCTACAAGCTGTCCACTAATTCTTTCTATTCTGCCACCCAGCCAATTGACTTTACTCCTTTTAGGTCTTTCATCATTGATTATGTTGGGGTGTTTGCTCTACATGCTCTGGATGCCCCATATAAGACCTTTAGGTATATAAATTACTGTGTATAGGGTCCCTTGTCTGTGCTACTGCTGACAGGCATGGGCATCTCTTGGGTCTCAGAAGGCATTGAATGAGACCTGATATTCGGAAATCTAAGGATATGAGGATTTGTTGAGTACAGAAGGAAAATAGGACATGTGCAAAGGAACAGAGTGAAGTGTGAAGAAAAGGAGTGATAAGTAAGCTTTGGGGAAACTTTCTATTTTAAAGGAGTTAAAAGACACCAAAGGTGAAAAATTGTGTTAGAAATCTGGATAAATTCAGGTATGGGTTTGCCAGGGTTTAAGAAAAATGGGAATCAAAACTTCATTAAACGCTAGGTTTGTGCCTTGAAAAAGCCCAGAAAATACTAGCACAGCAACAGAAGATTAAAGTTGCAAATAAGAACTTGTTTGGAAATTAACAACTGTATAAAATATAACAACAATTAACAAGCTGAGTTGAAAGGAGAGAACTGGAGCCTCCAGATTATCATACATGCACTTTCTTTTACAAAGTGGAATTGTGCAATGCTTCCACTATCATTTCAATGATTTGAAACAATGAACTTGCTCTCTGGAATCAGCTCCTATGGGTTTCTTCTCCAAAAATTTCAGGGGGTTTGCAGAAGGGAAATGTCAGGGCTACAACACAAATACCTGGTTTGGAGGTTTTCCTTCTTATTGTTAAGGGTCATTCAGCAGTCAGTTGTGTGCCTTCACTATAGAAGTAGAGGAAAAGATCTGTTAAAGATCCATGCCCTGCCCAATGGAGTCAGCAACCCTCCCATTAAGATCTAATGTAAAATACGTTTTTGCATGAGCTTCCAGGAACATTTTTGTCTTATGTACTTCTTACTTTTACTTCTAAAGGGTTGAGATTTCAGTTAGCTTTCTAGGCCCAACTCATCATCCGGTTAGAGAGCATGATGTACATAGTGGCTTAGACAGATTGATGGTTATCCTGCTGCTTCGCAACTATTGGAAGTATGTGTAGAGTAATGCAGTCCTCCCCAGCCCTCACATTTGTTGGCAGGTTGTGCAGTAGATACTTCTGTGTATCCATCCATCATCCACCCCCATCAGAGAAGGGGAAGAGCATCTTCAGTCATAGGCTTGGCAGGCTGGTGAAGAGGGCTTTAAACTAGAGATGCCGGGGTAGGGGAACCTCAATCCATCCCACTCCTACCAGTTTGATGCCAGGGCCAGCAATAGATGCCCAGTGCCTGGAGAAGGATCACAGGTCAGCAGGAGAGCACCTGAAGAGCAGCACAAAGGAACTGCAGCCAGCACACAGCTTCATCGGGGGCTCAACTTAAATGCCTCTGTGCAAACGCACATAGCATGGGGAATAAACAAGCGGAGTTAGAGACGTGCACACGCCAGCAGGGCTACAACCTTATTGGCATCACAGAGACATGGTGGGATGGCTTCTATAATTGGAGTGTTGGGATGGAGGGATACAGGCTTTTTAGGAAGGACAGGCAGGGGAGACGAGGAGGGGGTGTCGCCCTCTATGTCAATGACCAGCTGGAGTGCATGGAGCTCCGCCTGGAGATGGATGAGGAGCCAACTGAGAGCTTATGGGTCAGGATTAAAGGGAGGGCAGGGACAGGTGACATTACGGTGGGGGTCTGCTACAGGCCACCCGACCAGGAAGACCGAGCGGATGAGGCCCTCTATAGACAGATAGGAGCAGCCTCACGATCACAAGCCCTAGTCTTCATGGGGGACTTCAACCACCCCGATATCTGTTGGAGGGACAACACGGCAGGGCATAAGCAATCCGGGAGGTTCCTGGAAAGCGTCGATGATAACTTCCTTCTCCAAGTGGTAGAGGAGCCAACGAGGAGAGGTGCTATGCTGGACCTTGTTCTCACCAACAAGGAGGGGCTGGTGGAGAATGTGAAGCTCAAGGGCAGCCTTGGCTGCAGTGCCCATGAAATGGTGGAGTTCAAGATCCTTAGGGCACCGAGGAGGGTGCGCAGCAAGCTCACTACCCTGGACTTCAGGAGAGCAGACTTTGGCCTCTTCAGGGATCTGCTTGGTAGAGTGCCATGGGACAAAGCTCTGGAGGGCAGAGGGGCCCAGGAAAGCTGGTTAATATTCAAGGACCACCTCCTCCAAGCTCAGGAACGATGTATCCCAACAAAGAGGAAAACAGGCAAAAACGCCAGGAGGCCTGCATGGATGAACAAGGAGCTCCTGGACACAGTCAAACACAAAGAGGAAGCCCACAGAGGGCGGAAGCAAGGACAGGTAGCCTGGGAGGAATACAGAGAAATTGCCCAAGCCAGGGATCAGGTTAGGAAAGCTAAAGCCTTGATAGAATTAAATCTGGCCAGGGACATCAAGGGCAACAAGAAAAGATTCTATAGGTACATTGGGGATAAAAGGAAGATGAGGGAAAATGTGGGCCCTCTCCGGAATGAAATGGGAGACCTGATTACCCAGGATACAGAGAAGGCAGAGGTACTCAATGACTTTTTTGCCTTAGTCTTCACCGGCAAGCGCTCGAGCCTCACCGCCCAAGCCGCAGAAGGCAAAGGCAGGGACTGGGAGAATGAAGAGCCACCCACTGTAGGAGAAGACCAGGTTCGAGACCATCTAAGGAGCCTGAAGGTGCACAAGTCCATGGGACCCGATGAGATCCATCTGTGGGTCCTGAAGGAACTGGCGGATGAAGTTGCTAAGCCACTATCCATCATATTTGAGAAGTCGTGGCAGTCCGGTGAAGTTCCCACTGACTGGAAAAGGGGAAACTTAACCCCCATTTTTAAAAAGGGAAAAAAGGAAGACCTGGGGAACTACAGGCCAGTCAGTCTCACCTCTGTGCTTGGGAAGATCATGAAACAGATCCTCCTGGAAGCTATGCTAAGGCACATGGAGGACAGGGAGGTGATTTGAGACAGCCACCATGGCTTCACCAAGGGCAAGTCTTGCCTGACTAACCTAGTGACCTTCTGTGATGGAGTGACTACATCAGTGGATATGGGAAGGGCTACAGGTGTTGTCTATCTGGACCTCTGTGAGGCCTTTGACACGGTTCCCCCACAACATCCTTCTCTCTAAACTGGAGAGGTATGGATTTGATGGGCGGACTGTCCGGTGGATGAGGAATTGGTTGGATGGTCGCATCCAGAGGGTAGTGGTCAACGGCTCAATGTCCAGATGGAGTTCAGTGATGAGTGGCATCCCACAGGGGTCAGTATTGGGACCGGTACTGTTTAATATCTTCATCAATGACATAGACAGTGGGATCGAGTGCACCCTCAGCAAGTTTGCAGACGACACCAAGCTGAGTGGTGCAGTCGACACACCTGAGGGATGGGATGCCATCCAGAGGGACCTGGACAAGCTCGAGAAGTGGGCCCATGTGAACCTCATGAGGTTCAACAAGGCCAAGCGCAAGGTCCTGCACCTGGGTCAGGGCAACCCCCGGTATCACTACAGGCTGGGGGATGATGGGATTGAGAGCAGCCCTGCTGAGAAGGACTTGGGGGTACTGGTGGATGAAAAGCTGGACATGAGCCAGCAATGTGCGCTTGCAGCCCAGAAGGCCAACCGTATCCTGGGCTGCATCAAAAGAAGCGTGGCCAGCAGGTCGAGGGAGGTGATTCTGCCCCTCTACTCTACTCTGGTGAGACCCCACCTGGAGTACTGCATCCAGCTCTGGAACCCTCAGCATAAGAAAGACACGGACCTGTTGGAGCGGGTCCAGAGGAGGGCCACAAAAATGATCAGGGGGATGGAACGCCTCTCCTATGAAGAAAGGCTGAGAGAGTTGGGGTTGTTCAGCCTGGAGAAGCGAAGGCTTCGGGGAGACCTTATTGCAGCCTATCAGTACTTAAAAGGGGCCTATAAAAAAGATGGCGGCAAACTTTTAGCAGGGCCTGTTGCAACAGGACAAGGGGGAATGACTTTAAACTAAAAGAGGGTAGATTTAGACTAGATATAAGGGAGAAATTTTTTACGCTGAGGGTGGTGAAACACTGGAAGAGGTTGCCCAGAGAGGTGGTAGATGCCCCATCTCTGGAAACATTCAAGGTCAGGTTGGACGAGGCTCTGAGCAACCTGATCTAGCTGAAGATGTCCCTGCCCATGGCAGGGGGTTTGGACTAAATGACCTTTAAAGGTCCCTTCCAACTATTCTATTCTATGATTCGATGATTCTGTGAATTGCAGGCCACACATCTGAAGGACAAGACTTCTCTCAAAGCAAAAGCTAGAGCACCCATGAGCTTGGGAATATTTCTGGGTTTTACAATAGCGCAAACTGACAATCAGTGATGAGCAATAGACTGTCACACACTTTCTGATGTCCTTGGTTCATGGCAGGCACACAAGAAGACTTTATATTATACAAAACACAGAACACATTGTAAATTTCTGAAGTGACACCGATTTATATTTCTTTGGAAAACTTTCATGTTAGATCTTAACCTTATTAAAGTTTCTGTCTTTGAGACTTTTTTAATTTTGAATACAGTTTTCCTGAATGTTGGTAATGAAAGTATTATAAAAAACTCTGCCCTTTTCCTCAGAAAGAAATTCCTTTGTTTGTCACCTGATAAGAACTTTTGGGTTTTAACAATATTCATGACCATTTGACTTCTATAAGCCCCGATTACTTTGTGGAATTATCTTTTTGAATTAAAGGAACACCCTAAGTTCATGTATTTTCAGTAGAATATCCTTACCTATGCTACCAGTATCACCAAATTTTTTTACACAACTCCCGCGACACATTTACATGGGTCTTGAGCTTTGTAAATGTTAATTTTGGCAAAATTGAAGTTTGCAGGACCTGGTGTTCCTGACTTCTAACAGTGCTGCAGAAAAGGCTTTGGGCCTATCAAGAATATTTGTTTTCATTTGGGTTCAAGCTTATTGTTTCCTGTATTTGAAGACATTTCAGTGAGAAAGTCTAAGGATCTTTCAAATCCTGGTGGGGATTCACTACAGTTTCTCAAATTTATTGTGACCTTATTGGAAACCTCAGCAGACTTGTCAAAAGTTACAAAATATGATATAAAAATGTCTCCTTATCTTAGCACAGAAGAATACTGTATTTATTGCAGTTATGTGGCATAGTGAAAGCTGAAGCTTTAATGACTTTTACTTGTACATGTGAATTATATTTAAGTGAGGATTCTTGCAGGAACATTGGAAGATAGATCAGAAATTAATATTTCTAGGAATATGGAAGTGTAGGAGTACCTATAAAATGTCACAGTGAAGGAAAAAAGGTTGAAGGAGAATGTACTTTGACTGCTTGTAACAGCACAGTGTTTCTTGGCATCTGTTGCTTTGTTTAAATATTTTGTTGCAGATGGGCTCTTTGAGTTGCACAGAAAATGTCTGTGAACGCATTTGATAAATTTCTCCCCAAAGCTTCAGGTTCACATCCCACATGTTTTTGCAGAAATCTTCATCATGTGTGATGATTTCTGAAAACAAAATGTGCACTTGAGGATATGCTTACTGAAGGAAGGGGGATTGCCGCATTGCACATTCTATATAATTAAATAAAGGTTTTGGACTGCATTTAGGAGGCAGCCAAGGGAAAGGATGCATCTTTATTTTGGAATGCAGCACAGGCTCATGAATTTAAAGAGAAACAGGAGCATAAACAGTTAAGATAGCTAGGATCTGAAATGAACAGAAAATCTAGCTCTTACTTGGCACAGTGCAAGACTTAAGCAATGTCTTTAAAAAGAGAAGACATCCAAGAAAAATTAAATATTGAGATAATGGTAGCTAGTCTATGTCTAGTTGTGTATAGCTGCAATGTATATTTTTAAGGCTCACTGTATCTTGAGGAAATGTTCACATTTTGGCAAAAAAAAATAGCATTTTTTTTGATCAAAAGAGGAGATGCCATCATTATGTAAATTCTTGGCCTTTATTCTGTTTTTATTCTTTGGATGAAATGAACACAATGCAAATCCTGGAGCATAATGGTTATTCTAGGGAATCTGAAGATATGAGTGAACCTATGGGGAAAAGCCTAGGCAATTATTTGGAATCTGGTTCCCATCCCCTTTTATCTCTCGAACTACATATTCTCCAGTTTGTTCACTGGGAACCTGCTGTCATCCCCAGCTTAGGACATCTATCCAATTTTGTGTATTTAGTAAAAAAATTCCCTATTTGTAGGAGATACTGAAAATAGCTGTAAAGTTAGATGATAAAGTGTACTTTTTAATGACCAGAAAACTACAGTCAATTTCAAAAAAAGGAAATACTGCTGCTCCATATTTATTGTGTTCTTCCTGGTGACTTCCATCTCAAATTTACTCACTTCACAAATCAGAACATCATTTTACTAACTGCTAGCATTGCAAACACAGTCCTAGAAAGCAGATTTCTTTCTGGTTTTGTACTTTATCCCCAATGACCACAGACTTAGAGGAGCTTAGCTGCCAATTTCACTGCTGCTTCAGAAGAGGAAGAGCTGGACTACAAATTCCTGTTCTGCAAACACCTATGTTATTTAATGATGAAGCTGTTTTTAAAACAAAGTAATAACAAAAACCTTTCACTTAGAAGATGCAAAGGATTCCCCTTACCAAAACCAGTATTTCCCTCTCATTTTTCTTTTACTGGCAATAGTATACACCCCTCATTTTCTAGTAGAGTCACTTAGATGCCTAGAAGAGGCTCCAGAAAGCAGAATGGAAAAATATAATTATGGCAGCCACCTTGCTTGCAATGGCCAGCCCTTTGAGTATGAATAAATTACTTATTCTGAAGGGACCAACTGCATTAGAGCCAAGGCCCAAAGTTCAAGAGGGTTTTCAGTCTTTTTTCGGAGGGTACCACTTCAAGTCTGTGGCTAGTATTTGCCTACCTGCAGATTTAAGGGTTATCTAGACATGGCACTGAACAGAAAAATTAACCTAGAACTTTTTGAATATTCTGGGGTGCATTGTAGTGAGTCAAATGCTGTGCCACTGACTACTTTAGGAGAAGAAACAGATCATACGGATAGACTGATGCCATGACCAGGGCCAAACTCTTTCAGTAGAGCCAGAGAAGTTAGTGCTGCAATTGCTTGTTATGTATCTTGCTTTTGAGCCATAACATCTGTAAACATAGGACTGATACTTGTTCAAAATCAATGTGAAAAGCAATAAATGATCCAGTTGAACACAACTGATCTCGCTAGTACAAATGTCTTGCAATGTGTGCTGATATACTGAAGAGCAAGAGTATATCTTCTTGAAACATAAGAAGTTTTCCTTTACTCCCTTTTGCCCTTTCCCTCTCTACCATGAGCCTCCTCTAAGTTTTCCTAGGTTTTGGGAATTACTGTTGCATTAAAATTGGAAGCAGAAATACAAAATACAAAATAATTTACAATCTGCACAGAGTCAGCAAAGAGAAAACTCATGAGTAATTATGATTAAACTAGTGTCTGTGCTCCCCTAAGGAAAAAGACAGCTGCAGAAGTTGTGCAGTAGGAGTCAGATAAAATCATGACGAACTGAGAAGTTATTTTGCACAACATAATTTTTTTCCTCCTCACTCTCTGTAATAAACTGGACATCATGTTTGAAAAGTAGTTCTAATGCTAAAGAATATTTTTTCAGCAACTTTATTTTACACTAATAATACTTCCACTGTGATGAGGATAAAGCACCAGGTGCATTCATGGGATAATCTGTCCTGTTAACTGTGTTTTCCATTCCCTTCCATTTTTGCCTCGGTGAAAATTCTGCCTTGTCACACTATTTACAAGAATTCTCATGTAAGTGACATTTCTATAAAGATGAGAATTAAAATTAATATCAACAGTATGCCATTATCATCGCAATTAATTCCCCAATCAGACTCTATCACATTGATTACATTCTAAATATCGTATAAAGTTCATACAGTATTGCAGTATCTTCCTTCTACATCAGACTACACCACAGCATTTCATTGAAATGTGTGGCTTTTCATTTGCATATGAATACTGTGTACATTTCAGTGTATATGGCACATGATGATACCTCTGCTTGGTCAAACATTTTGACCACATTGATATAGTGTTTGTTTTTCAGGCGATCAGACACTAGTCCTGCCGCTGCCAAGCTCTGAAAGCAGTCAAAAGAGCAAGGTCCTCAAGGCAATCTGCTACCTTGGGGTTTTTTTCCTGCATGCTGTTCGGTGCCATGAATGAGCTAATCTGAGAACCACTCATCTACAACAGTGGTCCAAAATGCTGCCACATAAAATAATATCACTGGCCTCTGGGGCAACATCTGTTTAATTTTGGTTTTGTGGTAAGAGCTGCAGCCCTTGAACTTGTGTCTCTAAGCTTTTCCTGGATCACTGTCCTACATTCTGTTCTAACATAGATATAAATGATGCAGAGCTCCACTGAGGCAAGTCCTGGTGAAAAACTAGGGGTATCACACTTGCCACAGGTATCCCAGTCTGGAGATTCTGGCAGCTCCTTCACATAAAAGATCTTTTTGCCTCTTGCACAACGTAAGCTTTGCTCTAGAGTAAGTGTTCAGGGAGTTTTCAAACACTGTGGGATTTCTGACCTGTTGACTAAAGGACTGACTTACCCATTCTAAGTTTTGAAGCGCCCTCTTCCTCTGTGTTGGTTCTCAAAACCTCTCCCAAGCAGCTAAAGCACTTTGTTAATAAGACAGAAGTTACAGCCTCTCTGGAGCAAGCAGCACTGGCTTTCCCGCACCTTTCTGCCCTCCACCTCCTCTGCTCTGCATTTGTTACTTTCTTTGTGCCACAGGAAGTTTCCTGAGCTGCTGACGTCTCAGGATGTAGCAAGTTTATATTGGCTTAAGAAACACAGAAAAGCTTCTACAGCAGCACTGACCTTCACAACTCGGGCTGGTAATCGCGTTATACGCTAGCTCTTGCTCTGTCTTTGTTGAACTCCTTGCGCTGTACTGTTGTTCAGCACTTGCTCCACACGTCTCTTTTGAGTGTTCTTTTTCCCCCATAAATGTGCTTGTACAGTTAACCTGGAGGTCTAGCAATGGTGGAGAAGTTTATACTGAAGGGTACTCCTTTTCCATCTTCGTAATGCACTGAATAAACCCATCAGAGTTAGCTCAGGAGGTCATTTCAGCATGCTGCATCCACTGTTGTAGGCTTTGGTTTCATGATTTGCCATTGCTGTTTGTTTTCAGCCCAATCCTTATTAATACAAGATTCTCAGTGTGTAGGATTCCCGTTGTCAGAGTCATTTTTACAAAACAGTATTACTACCAGAGCTTGAAAACTCCCTTGCTTTTTTAACAGGCCCACCATGTGGCTGTATATTTGGGAACATTTTTTACAACCTCTGTGGAGCAGGGAATGGGCCTAACTCAATTTTTGTTGAATACAGTGTAAATTCACAATGCTATGTAAATGATATCTAATAACAACAACATGTGTGGCGTTGGGTAACCAATTTAGGTGTTTTGAGAACTGTTTAAAAACATGTCATATGTTTAGTATGGTAAGTTTCAACTGCTCCTTTGGAGCCATAAATAGTTATTTAAAATACCTTCTTTTTTTAAAATGCTACTGTCATCAGCTGAATTGGCTTATTTCAAGAATTCCTAAATACATAGCTTTCCTTGTCTAGCATAAATTCATGTTCATTTGACCTCCTTTAAACTATTAAAAACAAAGGTTATACTTACATTAACATTAATTCTTTCTTTAGGGGATTTTCAGGATCACATTACCTTTTATAAGTTTTATTTCATTCAGTGTGTGAAAGCACTGAGAAGTAATTTGCATAACACCCTGAGTTAAGTGTCTGTTTAAATTTACACTTTGTACTATACTGAAAAATCTTTCCCCATAAGGCAAACTATAAAGACTTGTCTCTTAGTTTTGCCACTTCAGCAAACCGGGTTTTACATATATGTGACTTTCAGACATGATCTTACCTACCTTCATTTGGTTTGATAGCATTTTTAAAAGTTGAATAAATCCTGTCAAATTTTCTTCCTTATGTTAGATACAGGACGGAATTAACCTTAACTCTGTTTTAGGTTTAACATGCATTTCTCATTTCAGTCACCTAAGGAGAAAATCAGGTATGACAGGAAATTGGGGAAGTATTTCTCTGTGCCTGTCTGATCTCACCTACATAGTGTGAACACAGCAGTAGTGAACTACAATATAGTAGTTCAGCACCAAGCTTGTCTCTATTCAGATTGATCTGTGGCTTCTCTACATTTTGTTCCAAGCATTTTGTTCTTCATTTCATCCTTAATCTTGTTTCTATTTTGAAAGTATACTTCAACTCTTTGAATGTAGAGATTAGAGTGGAAATACTGTCAGGTTTCAAATCCTGTAGCTGCATTATATTTATCGCTTTAACACAGTGTATTGTGATCTACCACACTTTTCTGCCAGAGTTCAGTAAAATATGTACAGAATCACAGAATTTTTTTTTTTAGCTTGCTTCATTTCAGTTTTAATATAATTAATAATTCTGCTGCCAAATCCCTTCTTTCCTCCTTTGCCAGGCATTTCAGATAGTTGGCAATCATCTTTCATCTCTCAATTTCATGTTTGGATAGGTACGTGACTTGCAGAAGCAGGGGCATAGGCCTTCGGGTTTGTAAGTCTAGCTGAAGTTTTCTGTGAACTTTCTGTGCTACATTTGTTGTACTTCATGATGTCATGAAACATGCAGTCTCTAACCAATTGGGATGCTTACTTTTTTTCAAATTCAGCGCTTTTTTTGTCAATTCAAAGTACTTTGAACTAATGCAGCACAAACATTTGCCTATTTTGCAAGGAGTGATCACTGATGAATAGCAAGGGTGTAAAACTGAACTTTAAGGTACAAGCATGTAGTTGAACATTAATACCAATGGATCCAAACCGCACACCATAGTGTGTGTTTATATCCAGGCTATGCTACCCAGACCTATCTCTTAAATAGGAAATAATTTCCAAAGATGAAAGTGTTGGCCTGAGACTAAGAAGGCAAGAATTTGACTTCCAGCTCCACTGCTGGCACATGCCTTGGCCTCAGGTAAGACAGCATGCACCTCATGTGCCTTGGTTAGCTGCCGGGAGAATGGAAAAGGTGAGYTTACCTCCCACGGCACAGCAGCTTCAGGGCTGCAGTTGGAAAGCTAAGTAGTTTGTTAAGCTCAGACTGTAGGACTATTTTGTTTAAAGAAATTTCAAAGAAACTGCCTCATCTTGACCTGAAGTCTTCACTCAGATTCCATCTTTAATAAATATTATTAATATTGCCTGGGATTAATCAGCAGGTCAATAGTAAATTAGAGAGCTATTTGTCAGACAAATATGAATGCATGAAAATAATCTATATTTTAAGACTAGATATCTTTTTTTAAASGCAATGCTGTATTTTTTTTTTACTTGTATTACAAATTGTATTTAGTACTTGCAAAATTTGTTTGACGTTTTYACCATTGCTTTCCATACAGTTCTGCTGATTTAAGGTATCAGGCTGCTAAAAAAAGGAATCCTAAAATCAACAGCCTTTGCACTTGTTTTTTTCTGTTGTTGAAGTCTGCAAGTGAGAGAGTGATGCATGCTTTGTATTTTGTTCTCTTAACATTAGCACAGTAGCCCAGAGCCTTTCTGCAGCTACAGTCATACAGAAAGTGTTGCAGAGGTATAACGSGGAGCTGAATTTGGCCTGCACTGTGCACTTATTCTTTCCTTTCAAGAAATTATTAGCATTGTTGTGAAACATTGGTCTTCCCTTTCCAAATACCCCTTTGTAATCCTTGAAATATTAACATTTTCCCCACTAAAAGATGTAATTTGTATTAGATTTTTGTTTGTATCTCCAGCTTTTGCACATCCGTGACTCATCCTGGCTTTGAATTAATTCAGAGTCACAGTAGATTTGGGAAGGGAGGCTGAAGGCAGTATTTTCTTTCTCTACTTAAGAAGGACTGAAGGAGAAGGGCCCTTTCATGCCAGAGCTTTTACTGCTCAGAAACAGTCCCAAAAAAATGTTCCCTCCTCGCTTTCCCAAGGGTTCTGATGCACTAAAGCTCTGCAATAGCTGTGCAGTCTGGAAACAAAGCCAGTTTTTCCTTCTCAGGCATTATAGGGACAGGTGTTGAGCTTTGGAAGGATAAAGCAGTCAATGTCCACAGGGATGGGAGGAAATAGAGAATAGGTGTTGGTAATCTGCATTAAATGGTATTAAAATTATTCCTGGGAGATGAGAAGGGGATATTAATGGAACAGGTTTTTTTATTGTACTCTGGTTCTCACTTAATATGCATAAAACTTTATCCCACAGCTTATACATCCATACACATGGGAAACGTRTAGGAAATGTCACTTGTGAAATGTGATTGATGCTTGTTCTGCATACACAAATGTGGAGTATCCATTACATATGAGTCTCATAGGTGTTAGTAAAGTTTTGTTAAATGTTAAAAAAAGTAGTAATTACTCACTGGTAGAACACATCTAGGGAATAGCGTTTGGGGTTTTCCCCCCATATTATTGATCACTGGCTGTTCCTTTAGCTAATATTTTATATATACATTTTTGAAGAAGAAATAATATATAAGGCAAGTAAAATAGTCAGTAYTAGGAAGACCATATTGTTTTGCCTGACAATAAAATCTTTAAAGAAAAACAGGCACAAACTAGGACCATTTGCACACTGAAGTCAATTAACAGTTCCTCTGTGTTTAACATCAAACTRACCTTTCTTCTTTCTTCATTTATCCTGTGCAGACTGTTTGCAAATGCAAACAGTAAAACCGAGCTCACAGCATGTCTTTGTCCATTGTCATGGCTATATGCTGACCTGTGGAAATCCCTGCAATTATCTTAAAAGACAAGCAAACTACAAAAAATTAGAATACCATAGGCAAAAGTCATACAGCCACTTACTGTTAAGTTTGTCCATTTCCTGTATATTCCTTTGTTTTCCATTGGTTTTAACTTAGGCAGCCTTAAACCTGTGAGGTTGAAATCCTTCACGTTACTCATTTACTTGAGAATGAGTATCTAGGAAATTGGATGAGTTGTTTTTCAGAACAAGAGCAGGAAAAAACACATCAGTACTCAGGACAAAAGGAATAACGTAAAATGAAGCATAGCAGGAATAAATAGAGAGCTTACAGAAATAGGAAAAAGGACTGAGCAGCAAACTGTGTCTTTGTGGTCAGGAAGTGAGCATTGTGGAGAGAACTGCCAAGGGTAAAACTGCATTAGACCTTGCCGAAGAAATTAAAACAAATAGCAAAGACTCCTTACCCTCATAAATATAAGTGGAAAAAGGGAAGAGGGGAGACCGCTGTGAGCAGTGTGCACTCTCTCATTCTGCCTTTTCCTTCCCTTTTTTCCTTCTTTTTTAATGTTTAGCTGCATTAACTCGTTCTTTGCCAGTGAAACATTGTCATTGCAACTGCAGAGCCTACTGTGTGCGTCACTCGCCTTCCGCCACGGAGCCCTTGCTTTCTGTAATACCTATTTCACGCAGAGTGAACCAGCGCCAAAGGGCAGCTTTATCCAGCCCACACGCTTCCCCACTGTGGATGCAGGCAGGGCTTGCCAGCAACAGGGGACACAGCAAAGTCCCATGTAGCCACTGCACCAGTGAGAGGCCCAGCATTTATCCTCCCGAGCAGCAGATGGGGACTCCCCAGTGCCTGGATCTACCTCTCAGCATGAAAATGGCTGGGACGTGCCACGGGTCACCACTGGCTTTTTCCATTTTGTATGAGTTCTTCTGCTTTGTATGAGCAAGAAAGCTTCAATTCTTATGGGCAAGGCAGCATCTTCTGCCATAGGAATAGTGTAATGGGAGGTATGATTAGTGGCAAAAGGCAGACAAGTAAAGACTACAGTAGCCCAGTCCCTAGAGTTAGTTTAGGGGTGTGACCAAAGTCAAAAGAAGGTTCAGCAAGGGTTCCTAAACAACGTAATGTGCTCCTCAAGTCTCAAGGATTTGGTCTTGACGATGGTTGGAAATCAAAGTATTCAGCCTTCCTGGATAGATTAATGAAAATGGTATTTTTATTCTTGCAGTGACAGGCACCTCAGTAAGGTATAGATAAATTCTTAAGGAAAAACTTTATATTTTAAAAAAATCTTGATTGCAGCAACTATAAGTCATCTTACCTCTCTCACAGGAACAGTACTTGCTCAGTATATGTTAGCTGAGGATCTCCTCAGGTGGACAGACAAGAATGAAAGGAAGAACAGTAACAAAAATGTCACATTGCAGTGTCTGTTCATTGTGTAATGCAGTTACAAAGGCATCATATTCACATCCTTATTTGTCTCAGTGAATAACACATAATAATCAGATAACATGGAGATGACAATAAAGAAATATCAGCTGATGGAGTTATTCCTTAATCTTAGAATGGTCTTCCATCTTTTACTATTTTAAATTTGTACTCTTCTTTTTTTTATCCCATTCCTTTTGAACAGTGCTAGTGTGAATGTTCATGTATATATGTTATGTTTGTTTATATAGTACACTTCTTTCAGAAGGGATTTTGTATACAATAAAGTCATTCATTACACATACATACTAATATAAACAAAACAGTGTAAACCTGCAGTATAACAAACTATCAGTATAGATTGCATTCACAGAAACTTAGCCAGACCTTTCCTGTATCAGTGAGGTGCATGGAAGTGCAGGAGTAGCCTAAGCCACAAGCAGTCCAGGAAATATATGCCATCCCTTGCACATGGCCTTTCTGGCTCCCCACCCCTGCAATTGGTGCGGATGGGTTGCACCATGGAAATTGCCTAGTTCTTTATTTTTCCCCAGGAAATATGTAAAGCAACTTAGCTATCTTTCCCAGGATACGCAAGTCTCACAAATCTTCTGCAATTTGTCATGAAACTGGCAAACTGTGCAGCTGGTATGAGGAACACAGGAAATAGTATCTTACAGATACTCTCCCTCAGCTCAATGGGCAAAGAACTCACTGTGAACCTAAACCTCATCAGCTGTGCTGGTGATCCATAGGCATACCCATACAATGCTTCAGAACAGCATGGTTTTTTTAGTTGCTGGTTTTGGTTGGTTGTTGCTTGGAGAATTGCCCATTGCTGTGACAAAAAAACTCTGAAGGCTCAATTTTATCTCTTAGTTTTTTCAACAGTTTTTTGTGTAGCAAAAATTTTTGTAAACTTTTGTGTAACAAAACCTTCTGATTTTAATATAAAAAACAAGAGAGGAAGGTGGTCCTGTGGTTTAAATAGGAGGTTTGGAGACCAAGTTCTGTTGTATTGCTTGTTCAAGCGTGCTCCTTGAGCTTATGCTAGGTGTGTAACTTCCCTATGTCACTTTCCTCAATACTAAAATGAGGATGATCCAAAATAATGGGAACCTTAGAAGGTGTGATATAAATATTTCCAAACTGATCTGAGATTTTCATATGGCTGATTAACTGGCTTTTGGATAATTTTTTTTTCAGCTGCTGAGACGGTATTCATTACCACAGTATTCCTATTTTTCATTATGAGAAAATGAGGAGAAAATTGGATGGAATCAACTTTTTCCTCTAATTTTCACCACTTCAAAGCATGTAATTTTGCAGCAAGTTCAGTACTCAGCAGGTTTCTTTCATGTCCCTGTTCTTTAGGTTGTGCTGTGGATGGTCATCCAACCCCGAACATCACCTGGCTTTACTCTGGCAAGCCTCTCAGTCTGCGGCATCGCCTCCTGGCAGTGGGCCGCGTTCTTCAGGTACTCAACGTCAGTGATGTTCCTGATGGTGAATTCAGCTGCCTTGCTCAGAATGAGGCTGGTTCGCTCACACAAAAAACATCCCTGGCTATACAAGGTAACTTTCCAGTTTCAGTCCTGCTGCCCTGTGAAGCTCTTGCCATGGACTTCCCTGCACTGCCTTTCTCATCCTGGATTCTGCTCTGTGAAGCCAGGACTGTCATGCACAGCAGGAAATAGATGTTTTGATGCTTTACTGCCATGGATATAGATTTGCAGGCCTACCAGGTACCTTGCAGTGTCTTAGGTTTTACTTTACCAAAACGACACCTGATATTCCTGGCCTGCTGAACATAAAACATACCTTACTGATTCAAGCTATGCTTATGCTTGTTGAGTTTGGACAGTTTTCCTGTCCAGAAATTCAAGACAGAGGTGTCACAGTTTGAACCCCTAAAATTAAAAGCCCCTCTGTTAATCTACTAAAGTCAGTGTTTCACAGTCTCTTCTTGCTCGAAATAARAACCCTGGAAATAAGCTGAAGGTGATAAAGTCACAGAACAGAGCAGTGCGGATGGGTTGGAACAGAATATGCAGCTTTCCTTGCTCCAGTTGTCAGGGATGGAGTGGAGAAGAATTTAACTTTTCCTTAAATTTTGCCATAAAATTTTAAGTGTGTTGCAACTCCCGCATTCATCTTCAGGATGGATGATCTGTATGATCTACCTGGTGAGAAACACACTGTTGTAAGATCGTAGAATCATAGATACTGCTGGTAACTGCAGTTAACCACATCTTCACTAAATCACACCCCTTCAAAAATACAGATGCAATGTCCTGCATCACTGGCATCTGGCTTCACTTTAACTGCTCTACCATGTCATTCACTTTCCATGTCTGATGCTTCTAAGCACCAAAAAATTGTGTTGTTACACCAAGGACAGTCAGTGGCTTACATCAGCTGCTTCTCCTTTGTTCATTGCCTGGTGCCTTGTAGGCATAGGTATCTCCCCTTCACATGAGACACCGAGTCCAAATATTTCATCCTGGAGAACATCTCTGACTCTTTCTTTTCTAAGGGTCTCCTGCTGGCAGTTTTTGAGTGTTAACATGTCTCTTCCACACTTTTTGGCAGAATACCGGTGGTCAGTGGACAAGCTGATGGCTTGTTCGGCTTCTTGTGGCCACAAAGGGGTGCAGCTGCCCCAGCTGAGGTGCTTACTGGATGGGGCTGAAGTCAACATATCCCACTGCAAAGAGAAGCCCAAGCCAGCCCTGCAGCCCATCGCATGCAACAGAAGAGACTGCCCTTCACGGTTCGTCTGTCTCATGTTAAAATGTCATACATGCTTTTAAGATGTGCTTGAAGAGTTCTTTGCACTGCACATCATGCCATTGCAGCCTCTGTGGTGCATGTCTGGAGAAAAGTCATGGCTAAAAGGGAATTTATGAGTGCTTAACCTAGACAGTTGGGAATTTGTAGCAAGATTTGTGGAAAACATTGACAGTACATGGTAGAAAGAGAATTTACTCCTTCAGTAATTAGGTTAGAAAATAATAGAGTCTATTGCCTACTCTTTATTAGCAATGTTCACAGCTTGAGTTGTCTTGGGTGATTCCAGCCTCACCCTATGTTGGATGTAAATATCATGCCTGTTCTGAGCTCTGTACATACAGGAGTTTTGTCATACAAGAACTGTAGGGTCATATCTTTTTTGTGTTCCACATGGCTTCATACCAGTTTATCCCAACAACATAACAGACAAGAACCTAGGTTTAGCAGCTGTTTTGGGGTCTTATTCTGAGCTCCTCTGTTGCCTGAACATTAATACGGGCAGGACGGTAGCTGCAGATGCAAAGAATTCCCTTAGCAGAGTGGAAATGTCTTTTGTAAAATGGGCATATCCCATCAGATCTAGTGGGCATGAAGGGGGATCAGACTGAGTTCTGCCTCCTTTTGGAGATTGCTACTTTGTGGTTTCCTTGGGATTGTAACTTTCTGCCCCTGTAATCCCCTGTTTTTCAGTTACTGTTAAACACAATGGAGCCAGGACAGCTTGAAAGACTTCTGACTACACTTAGGTCTTCCTCTGCTGCTTCCTCCCCATGCAAAACACTTTCCTTCTTTGACACCCTTTGGTGCAAATAAGAATACGTCCTGAGTGCCTGTCCAGAGAGTCAGTGTAGTGTTACACTCCCTCCATGTTAAAAATGTCCTACTTCTGCAATTCAGTGGCTCCTTAGCTGAGACGTGTAAATGTGCTTTTCCATATTTTTCTGGGTTTTCACTCCCTCCTCTCCCTTATTTCCACTGTGGACATGGTGTGTTTCAGTATACAAGCACTTAAAAGTAGTCAGGATCTCAAGAGAAATTTAGTACAACTTCTCTCGTTCAGCAGTGATTTGGGACTTCTATTAAAAAAGAGACTCTAAGCTGAGGCAAGGAGAGGTGCTAAGCAACCTGATGAGAAGTAAGCTGCCAGATTTACCACTCTTGCTGTGTCTCGGGTATATGGCAAGGTTCTGTTTAATTACCTTTTAAAATACATACCTGCCCCTCTTTGCAGGCAAATGTTTTCTGAATTGCCAGCTGAGTCATAAGAAAGAAACCAAAAGAGATTTGATGAAATATGAAACATGCTCATTAGCAGCGGTTTTCCTTGGTGATGGCAGTAAATTCCGTGGGAATGGTTTATGGCTTTTTATACCTTCCCTGAACTGTAACACAGCCCACAATCCTCCCTCAGCTCCTGAGAAACTGCTGAGATGTAAGCTTGGAAATAAAAGTTGATTGAAATGCAGAGCAGAGCTTTATGAGGGGTGTGGAAACTTCAGATTCAACCTCACCAAACTGCATGAAAAAAAGTAGCAGTGTTTTTGTTTTCCATGTTGGGAGTGTGTTTGTTTGTATACTTGTTTCTGTGACCACGGGAGTTAATGACCCACAGAAGACTGAGGAATAGCAATGGATGCCTCTCCATGGGACTGGAGAACACCTATTGCCTATTTTGTAAAGTAATCATAAATGCTGCTGGTGAGGGACAGGATAGGCACTATTTTCCTCCCAATAACACACAAATCCTGCCAAGTACCCTGAAACTTAACAAATCCTGCCAAGTACCCTGAAACTTAACAAAGCAAACCGCTGACTTGACCATAAAACTCTTCAGGAAACTAGTAATCAGTCCCATCCTTCCTGTTCCTACCTACCTCCTTCCCAAACCCGACTGTATGAGTGTTTCACTTAATGATCCTTAAAGAGACAAAATATGTTGTCCATCTTGGTAAGAGTTTGGACCTGGATTATTATTTTCTGCTGTTACAGGTTTTTTACTAGTTAGTCTGGATTTTTTAAACCCCAGCACATAGGGGTTCAGAGCCTCAGCCTCAGCTGGCAAATGCATGGTCTGAGCTCAAAAGGAAAGAAGAAAGGTGTCCTTTGTCCCTGGGCTGACTACACACTGGCCCCATCCCTGAGAAACCTTCAGGCTTTTCTGGATTATCCCAGCCATCAGGGACATAACAGACCAGGCAGACACCTGTAGGACCCAGCAGGCTTTTGGCTATTCTGTCAGAAGCAAGTTCAAAGTGGCCTGTGAGCTACTCCAGCAACGTTATGGAGACAGTTTTCCCCACTAAGGGGTGTAAATGGGCTAGTCATTGATGGCATCGTGGCTGTAGCCTGTGACCGAGGCCTCCGTGGCACAGTGGTGTAAGAGCAGCCATGCCCAACCCCTGTGCCTGGGCTATAAATATTTACTAAGCCTTTAAAAACAGCCTTAAGGGCTAGAAAATGAATTCTGGGCCCAAAGAGCCTTGAGAAAGATAATTTAATGAAAAATGTGCCCTTTTCTCAGCTTTTATCCTCTGAGCAGTTTTCAGTGACTACTATGGGAGGCTGGGGCACTCAGCACCTTCCAGGATCACACCCTAAATGTACCAAACCATTGTTGCCTTTCTTTGGTCCAATACATAAAGACCTGTTGACACCAATGATCCTGCAGATGGTGGCACGTATCTGCTCCCTGACCTGTTCGTCTTTCTCTCACAGATGGATGGTAACATCATGGTCTCCTTGCACACGGAGCTGCGGTGGAGGCATCCAGATGCGGCGAGTGACATGTCAGCGCCTGACAGCGAAAGGCAGCTCGGTCCCAATGTCGAATGAGGCTTGTGCCCAGGTGTCCAAGCGCCCTGTGGACACACAGAACTGTAACAGGCAGCCCTGTGTTGAGTGGGTGGCCTCCTCCTGGGGCCAGGTAAGGAACAAGCCAGCAGTCCAAGGACAGCCACATAGTGTGGGCTAGAAAAAAGTGACAGAAAATGAGAGGAGTGATTTTGCACCCTGGTATCTTTAGGTTATGGTCTGCAGGCTTTTGAGGAGACAACTAATTTGCTCAGCTCTTTCAACGCCATATTTGATGCAGTGCATGCTTGGATTTCTGTACCTTCCCACAATCCCTAGAAATGCTGCTTGTGAACAGGACCTTTACTGCAGACCCCTGTATCCTCCCTGGTGGAAAGGTCTGCAGCTCCTCTTTACAGTGACAGGTGATACTGGGAGGCTGGGAAACAGCCTTCTCCAAGTCTTAATTCCCCTTAACACCCAGTGAGTGTGTTTCAGGTTTGGCTGGCAGGAGTCAGGACAGATGATTGTGATAGGTTTGGGCCAAGGGATTGTACAATAAACCAGTTTTACGAAGTTGCTGATGTTGCCTGAGAACATCAAAAAGTGGGAGCCGTCTTGATTTGCTTCATGACGAAAAGCAGAATGGAGGGGTAAAAGCATTTTCGGACTACTTCATGCAGTTTTGCAGATCTTCAAATTTTCTCCTTGCAGCTTCATACAACGATCAGATGTTAAAAAGCTTCACTCCATAAATACCAAATGTTCCAAGTACTTAGAGTTAAATCGCTTTATTGTGGGAATCCACAGAAGAGTTTTGTTTTTGTCTTTCTGTGAGCTATGAGGTTTCCTGAAAAGACACTTGTCAATATGTAGTCAATTATAACCTGGGACCAGTCATTACTATGTGCTTTCCTCCCTTTTCTCTCCACTCCAGCTTGACTGAGCCATATGTGAAGGTTGATGAGTCCACTACAGTCCAGACTTAGGGGTAGAAACTCACAGATTTTAGCCCAAAGATCTCCAGAGTGGTGATTCACATGGGAATAGAACATTCCAGGGTGAATGAGAGACAGGGTTAAAACCACAGAAAGCCAATTTTGCTAGAGGTTAAAGCCAGATATCGATACTACTTTAACATCACTTTTGGTGAAATAAACATTTTCAAAGGGAAAAAGAAAGAGCAGTTTGACAAAACCAAAGTAGTCATACATCTAATTGAAATGATGAGTCAGGTAAAGGTATAGAAGTGAGGCTTCTTACCATGCAAGAAGAGGCTAAGAAAATAATTACTCAGAGTAGTAACTATCAGTCTTGACATACAGTGAAAATGAAATATTTTGCCTCCTTTTCTAATTAGCGTGTGGTAAGTCAGTTTGAAAACAATGGCAAATGCTATCTCATGGTATTAGAGGTTAGAGTAATACGATAGTTTGTTATCAGTAACCACATGCATTCTGTATTTGCTTGGGGTAATCTGCACAATACATTGCGCTGCATCATGGGTTTTTACGATGTTGGTAGTAAAAAGTGTCTTCAGCTACTAGAACTTGTTATTGTTCACTACTTGAAAACAATTTAACTCTTCCCTTTGTATTCTGGAAATTCCTCTCATGAAAGGTGATTGTGTTATTGTATTACATTTATGAGTAAAGCTTGGAATTATCCTTTTATATGAAAGAAGCAAATTTTCACTCTCTGTGGAATTCCAGGTAAGAACTAGATTATCCATGCAAAAAGCCAATTACCTCATCCTTATTTTGTAGATCATTGTGGGCTATATTGTTCCCCATGACATCATACTCAGCTGAGACAAAGAGATCTGAATTAGTTTGTTAGACCTAACCTCTGTGCATTATAATATATTTCTTCTACCTAGCTTAAAAAAAAAAAATCAAGTCCCACATGGTTCTATACAGCTCAGTCTCCAAGCCAGAAGACTGTTATCTAATTACAGTTAGGAACATATCACTGGCTCCATGGCTCAGTGGATTAATGACCTTCTCGGTAGTATCATGGGGTATCAGATCCCTGTTGCCCAGGTGTAGTGACCAACTTTTCCAACTCACAGAGAAAATAAACAGACTACCTACTCTACCCCCACCTCTAGAATGAATTCCTTTCCTGCATTTCATGTTAGTGGCGTTTTGATCTCCACTGTGTAATCCCATAGTGTGTTAAAACTAGTGACTCAGGCTTGCTGGTGATGAGGACTGCTAGCCCCTGCAGATATAGCAGAAGTGCTCCACATGCTCCAACGAACAACATTTCCATCCACCTTGCTCAATGAGTGCATTGACTGGGAGCAACGGGAAACCTGGCAGTCACTGCTTCTCTCTCCCAGTTGTCAGGAAGGGAAGAAATAGCAGCAGGAAGGGAGTGTTATGTGAGGAGTGCATGGTAGTGTGAAATAGGGCTGCTACTGATGGGAGGGGGTGGAGGGGGCAGAGGGATCAGTCAGCAGCCCTCCCCTGGCAAAAATTCCTCTCTCACACTAAGGTCCCTTTCTTCAGCCCTCAGTCTGTTCTTGAATGTAATTTCCAGATACTTAGAAAAACAAACTGTTTCCTCACAGTTGATATAATTTTAAAAGAACACAAATACATGCTTCATACCTATAGCTAATTACGATTTAATCAAAGGAGAGGATTAGAAGAGTTAAACAGTAAGCATATGATTGATAAGCTTGAATAGGTTAGGATAAACTCAATATTGGAGCAAGTTTGCAGATCGTCATGCTTGCTGCTTTTGTTTATTGTCTTACAATGCTTTTACTAAATGGAGTGGAATATGTTCTTGGTTCAATGCATTCTTGGTTATTAACGATTTGCCCATAAATTGTGATAGTACAAGCTGCAAAATGCAGAATAAAAGGAATGTATTGAGATTTCCTGTATGGATCATAGGCTCTTGGCTAATGACATGAGAGCATTTTATTTGCCCTAACAGAGGTATTTAAGATTGAACTATTGAAGAGGAGAGGTAATGAATCTACAAAGCAGATATAGAAATGCAGTTTTAATGCTGCTGGAGGAGAGTGAGGTAGGGCAGAAGATGACTGCACGTTCAGCCTTCAAAGCCTACAGAGCTGCAGGATGTGCTCGAAAGCTCAACAGTCACCGCACAGCAGTATGCACTTTATTTCACCAGCAGTCTTATAAAAGGGGAACGTGTCCTGCCTTTTAACTCCCTTAAGTGATTTTTCTGTGTTCACAGTGTAACGGGCCTTGCATTGGACCACGACTGGCTGTACAGCACAGACAGATATTTTGCCAGACCAAAGATGGGACTTCTGTGTCATCGGATCAATGCAGTGCCTTACCAAGGTAGAACAGGAATCTCTTCTGTCTGAAATCACTACCCTTTGCAGAGGTGTTGAATGGACTACTGACTTAACTGAGAACTTTTGGGCTTCCCCTATGTAACAAAGAGGTCATGCTGCAACCCATACAGTTACGTGGTACAAATCTCACCAGGCTTAAGCCGAGGCATCACTATTTGTTCCTATGAGCCCCAGAAAAAAACACTAGTTGGCCAACAACTGGAAAGTTTTCTAGGCATGCCAAATCCTGACTGAAAGGCTGTACTATCTCTTCTTAAGCTGCCAGTCTCCTTCTCTCTTATTTAAACAGAAGCTCTAACTGGGGAAAAAAAAGGGACTCCACAGCTTTTGTTTTCCTGCAGATAAACTCCACTGTCAATGTTGTAAAGATGTATTTACTTTACATGAACTTAGGTATGTAAATCATGCCTGATCATGACTGAAAATTAATATAATTGGCTCTTTGGCTCCCACTCATGTATTTTCATCATCTGCGTAAGAAATAGGGGGGAACTAAACGTGCCTATGCATCGTCTGTGAGACTGCATTGAAGGGAAAAGGAGGTTTTCAGAGAGTCAGTTTTGTTCCCATTGGCTGTAAAGCCATAAAAAAGTTACAAAGCCCTGCTGTGTCCTACTGGTCACCACTTCACTCTGCATCTTTTCAGTGGACCTCTGGTTTGGCACTTCATGGAGAGGACATTTCGGCCAAATCCTCAAATAGTTCAAATGGTCATTTAGCTCCAGTAGTGCTATACCAGTGTGCACCTGCTGAGGGTCTGGTCCTTGAGTGCAGTTACAAACTGCCTTTCAGTGCACTGGAGTTACCCSCACTTGCACCTGCTGAAGACCTGACCCATACAGTGCACTGAGCGAATTACGTTTGGGATATGCAAGGCTTGCTGTCCCCAGAGCTTGCATGACATCCGGAGTGGCGTGCGCTTGCTCCCTGGGCAGCGTGGTGATGGGTCACCCCTCACTCCCTGCCTCCTGCCCACAGGCCTTTGAGCACCCAGAATTGCTGGACCGACATCTGCGGCGTGCACTGGAGGGTCAGCCTGTGGACCGTCTGCACAGCTACGTGCGGAAACTACGGCTTCCAGTCCCGGCGCGTGGACTGTGTGCACATCCGCACCAACAAGCCCGTGCTGGAGCATCACTGCTCCTGGAGGCCACGGCCAGCGAACTGGCAGCGCTGCAACATCACACCCTGTGAAAATGGTACGTTGCTGAGAGAAGGGGAGGCAGTGCAGCACTGGGGGAGGAAAGAAGGCAGAGCCATCTCTTAGAAATGCAGCACTGGACCTTGCAGCTGGGTCCTGGGGAACCTCCAGCCTGAACATGTGCAAATTGTGGTGTCCAAAACTCAGCACCCCAGGGGGAATGGTGCCCATTGCGGTTTGCTGGCAATGGTGTTAGCGCTGGGATTGCGTCCCCTTGCTAATAGTATGTGAAATGGCTGATGCAGTCTTAAATTTCCGTTAATGGTACAAACAGAAAGAAAAACACGAATCACAGACTGCTGGCTATAGGTAAAATACAGTAAGTCTAAATCCAGTAGGGAAGGTTGATGATGGGAATTCCTGGAGTGGAGGCTGCTTGCTTTCAGGTGACAAGCAACTAAATGGGCCTGCCAAAGGACTAGAAAAGTTACAAATATTTAAAAAAACAAAAAAGAACAGATGATGTGCCTCTTTGGAAATGATGCCCCACTATGGCAATGTCCGCTTGGGAAACACCAGGCAGCACAGGTTTAAATCACTATCTTTTCATTTGCCCTGGCTCCCACTTCACGTGCTGATTGTGATGGGCAGATCCCATCCTCTAGCATGCAAGCCAGTCGCTGTGCAATCATCGCAGAAGCAGCAGCAGAAACTGCCTGTGCTCGCGAGCTCTGACACTGCCTCTCAGTAGAGGAAAAGTGGACTCCATAGGTCCAAACCCATGAGCTGAGTTTTGGGTGCCCTAATGGAGTGGAAGGGCTGAGGGAGCTTACGGGTACCAAGCAAGGCCTTTGCTGTCCCTCCAGCCTCTTCCTGCTATATAGAAATGTCCCACATCTAGACAACAGTAGAGTTATTTGGCACAGACATTACTGGACAGGGTTGTACAATTGGTCTGTGATGATCCCCTTTCCAGCCTTAGCATGGGAAGTGGGAGTCCCTCAGGCAACAACACACCCAAGGTCTTGCAGGGATACTGGACAGTTTTCCAATCTGGAGCTCAGAAGCAGGAGGCTGCGGGCCTTAAAAACTGTCCAAATGATACCAGGACCAAAGCCCTAGGGGAGTTCAAAAAGTGTCTTAACATCTTCACCCCAGGCTGTGTTCTGCAACACACATGGGAAAAGCACAACACCTGGTCAGCTGGGGTGGCACTCCCACACACTGTCTCTTCAAATGCAAAAGGTTGGCCAAAGTGCCTTTGAGCTACTCCGTTAAAATAAGTTTCCAGTTTTATTTACTACTTCATCTTTGGTTTAACAACTGTTAGGAAACTCCTAGAGCCTCCCTAAAATGTCGGTAGATGACAAACTGACACAGTGTTGGAGCCGCCTCAGAAGTGCTCTCCCCAGGCTCTGAAAGCAAAGGCTGCCCACCACATTCTCCTTTGAGCCTTTGGCTGCTTGAAGTCCCCGCTCAGTCAAGCTCATGCTCATAGTGAGACCTCCCAACACAAAGCTGTCTTTGTCACCCTCTCAGCCACCCCGTGAAATGTTCTCAGGTAAGAAATCCTTCTTTCATTGCTTCATCACTTTTTCTCCTTTTTATTTCCCCTTCGGCAGTGGAGTGCAGAGACACCACAAGGTACTGTGAGAAAGTGAAGCAGCTCAAACTCTGCCAGCTCACCCAGTTCAAGTCACGCTGCTGTGGGACTTGTGGAAAAGCTTGAAGACAAAAGCAATGAAAATGGAGGAACAAGGGGATCACAGCCTTTGCTTCACTGAGGCAAGGACTTTTACAGAAAATATAAATGGAATGGAATTCTTTTTTTCATTTTATTTATTTATTTCCCTTTGAAAAAAAAAGAAAACCTTTTACCAAATCATTGTTGTAAGGGACTTGACAAGTTTTCCCTTCTATGAATCTGGGAGACAGAATGCAGCAAAACATGGTCATGAGGGTAGACCACAAAGAGTCAGTGAGCCCAACACCACCAGAAATGGGCCTGAGAGGAGTGGGGCTGCCCCATAATCCATGTACATGCCTGGGGATACACCAAAAGACAGATGGGGAAGTGGATCAGAGTGAAAACCTAGCATCACATTGGACCACCACAATATGAAACAAATAATCAAACAGCTTGACAGGTCATGGGGTACTGGARAAAAAAAAAAAAAGGCTAAACTAAGCATCCAGCTATGCAGTATACAGATACTTCATCTTTCTTAGACTACTTTGAGAATATAAGCATATGATTTTGCTTTATAAATCTATTTGTTACATCCAAGATTGGATTCCTTTTTTTTCTTTCGAAACCCCTCTCTCCTTCTCACGCCAGGCTTTCAAATTATTTCAGTGGGACATCCTCGTGATCTTTGAGGATATGGTGCCTGGGGAAGTTGAACAATGGTGTGTAATGTGAGTGAGTCTAAAACACACGTGAAGATGTTCCCAGGTTGTGCTTGTGAGGGAGGACTGGGGATAGGAGGGTTGCCCTCAGCACAGAGGTGAGGTGGTGATGTTAATTATTATCCAGGAGAAGGAGAGAAAGTATGATCTGCTATTGACAGATCTGTAGTACAAACCTGCAAATGCTGTCCTGTAGAGAGCACAGGCAGGAAAGTTAGCAATTGTCTGTGGTAACAGGAGCTACTTCGCATACTCCATCCTACTAACACTTATTTGGAAAATAGAGGAGTACCAGTACCCAGAGTTCAGGTGCTTTCAGACCTGGGGTTTTGGAAAGGAACTTGAGGAAGTGGGTTTTCCTATCCTGCTAACATGAAATTTCTCTCTCCTGGCAGCCAAGACTTTTGGACAAGTAGTAGAAAAGAGCTGTATTCTGATTTCTTGTGATTATTCCTACTCAGTAGAAACAGAATGGATTCAGCATCAGCCCCAGAGGGCTAATGCCAATAATTTTTAACAAACTTGCTCCTTTCCAGCTGCCTCCCATGACAAAACAGGTGCTATAAAGCAGCACATTTTTAAGCCCATGTATAACACCCTGAAGATATGATCTAAAAAGTGAGGCTCAAACATCACGCCCACAGCATGACTTTGCATGCTGTTTGTGAGTCTTTCCCCCTGGCCAGCTGCAGGGGTTATTCAGCCAGTGAAGTGCTTCATCCTTTTAGTTTCTGGGCACTCCCTGATCTGCTCAGAATAGGGCCCTAAAATTAGAGGAAATCTGCAAAGTAGGGGGTTTAAGCATCATGAAACTGTAAAGGAGAGTTATCTGGATCTGAGGCTTTGGTTCAAGACCATCTCTAAATTAAAGGCTTGGCTGTGCCTCTCCTGTCACCCCCAGTGAGGCTCATGCCTTGTTACACTTTAATGAAATGCTGTTCAAGGACTGCTGTGTTACAGCTTCCATGACGTGGATTTTTCAGCAAAACTGGGAGTCCACTTTTGAGGTCAGTGCCAGGTTCATGACACTAAACTGCCTCAAGTTGGGTTACTTCAAAACACATCTGGCAGTGAATGCTCTTACTACAAATGGGTCTTCAAGAAATAATGTTGCTAAGCATCAGTGTAACTTTTTATTTAAAAAAAGAAGAATGTCTTTCTATGTATGTAAATGTATATCTTTTCTGTATATTTATTAGGATTTCTTGTACAAAAAGTGCAATATTAATAATTGTACATTATTTTGTCCAGATAAAACTATTCTGGGGTTTTTTAAAATCTCCCCAGAATTTTGTTCCTCTAAAATCAACAGTAATAGTGTATTTCTCTTAATTTTAATAGCATTTGCATTTAATTGGGGATCTGCTTCACTATGCACAGTGTGCTTTATAAACTATGACATGAGGGAGGCATGATGTTTTTAACTTGTGAAATTATAATTATGCATGGAATGAAGGACAATTCCTTAACAACAATAATAATAATAATGATGATGATGATGATGACGATGTGGTGGATATTTCTAGTACAGTAGTTAACAAAAAGCAGTACGGGGAAGTATTTTCATTTGTTTAATAGCAAGACATACTCAGATGATCACATGTTGAATAGTAGCTGTGTAACTGTGCATAGGATAAACAGGAAGGATCAGATCTGGAGGAGCCACTGTGTTGTCTCTGCACAGCGTGGATTTAATTTCACCTGTCTGTCCTCTGAATTGTGACTTGGCAGCATCTCAGTTAAGATAAGGATTGCTGGATATTTTATGAAAGGACGCTTTCCTTCTCTAAAAAGAAAACAAAACAGCAAACTTGTATTTATATAACTTCTTGTACAAGTAATGCAGGTTACTTATTTATCTACTGCTGTCTGACATGTTGCTTTATTAATCTTAAAACCAAAAGCCAAACAAAGTAGCAAAGCTGTTAGAGTACTCTGTCCTTTTTCTGTATTATGATAACAGCACACAACTGTTACACAAAGTACACATGATCTACCTGCCTTGGGGAAAGAGGATGTCTTAACTTGTTTTTAAAAGTCTCCAGCCATTAAGATTCTGCACTCTGTCTTGGAGATCTGTTTTAATTCTTCATTTGCCCTGCTTTATGCTTTTTTGCTAATATGTCTTGTCTCTAATGCTCTTGCAGAAGTATAAAGCCATCACTGCTGGTCCTAGGATAATGGAAATCAGTAAAAGTATACTCCTTTTTTTCTATACAGCAATGCTTAAAGACATCTTGTGACTTTCCTCAGCAGCCTATGGCATGAAGCAACCCCTATTACTTCAGTCTTTCCTTATAGGTCGCTGCTGCCTTCAGTAATGGAGCTTGCAGCTCCTTGAAGCATCAAGTGTATACTTGGGTAGAAGGAATCCTGGTAATGATCAGAATTATNGGGGAAGAAGAAAAAAAATTAATAAAGCAAAAGCATTTTCTTTTAACAAAGACAAAATCAAGTTTTGAAAACTAGGCTGGTTCTGCGGTTTCCCTTTTACAACAAGTGATACAATGTCTCTTCTAAAAAGGAACAGTGATTTTGCTCTGATTTACTGACAATTTCCCTAGTATGATGTTTCTGCATATGCTTTTTAGACACCTACACTGCAGGTCAATAATACCTCACATACATAAACACACACAGAGATGCAAACCAAAGACCAGACCTAAGAATTCCAAGCAACAGTACTGAAGACAATGGGAATTCGGTCACTCATTTTGAGTAAAACAAGTATAGAAGCTGGTGTTGATGTAAAATGAAGAGCAGGCCAGCTTAGGTTCTCAAGAGAATAATTACTCTCTTTTTATGCATATGGCTCTAGTTACCAGTCAAGTCAAAAAGCCTTCAAAACCTTCAAAGCAAGCTTCCAGTTTTGTTCTCCCTGCTCATTTTCCTCAAGGAAGAAAAACAGTTCCGCAACAAGCAGAAAAATGCAGTGCTGAAGGGTTCCCCACAGGAGACCTACTCCTGCCCCCTGTTATGTGGCAAGGTAAGCACAGCTAAACCACTCCAGGCATGTATGTCTGCATACATGCTCTTAAAACCATAGAAGCCATAGGCAGATTTTTCCAAAGTAACCTTTAGCTGGAAATTTTTTTGCTACTAGCTGGCCATAGTCATATGGACTGCAATTAAAGATTTTTTTTCTTTTTAAGTTATGATCCTTTTTGCAAGTTACCCTATCAAACAAAAAGCTAATGATCACCTTACTATCTGTTTGGTGCCCAAACACTGATTCATAAATAAATTTGATTATACTATATCAGCATAAGCTGATACCTCTATTTGTAGAAAAAGATGAACGAAGTGCTTGCTTACTCTTTTCCAGATTTTCAGGACTGTAGAAGTCCTCATAAGTTCTTAATGGCAGCTGTCAGGGAGTCACTATTCATTTCAGCTAGTAATTGAATTAATTAACTTCATTCATTCAATTATCTGATCTTTAACACAGAAGTTTTCAAAAAAAAGAATCTGAATGTCAGATTTTCTCACAGACTACTGGTGTACACAGATGGGAAGCTCAGAACTGCTAATGCTAACTATGGCTCTGCATATTAACTGCAGACCACAGTTTGGGAATCATCGATTTAACCATTCCCTTCATCCTCTTGTTTAAAGGTGTACGTATCTTTGTCAATAGTGTTATGTATTAACTGTCACACTCAGCTTTTATTTGTGGAAACTAAACCAAAGAAGATGTCAAATATTTTAGTTTGCAAAAAATTGAGGGAAGGGACAATCAGACATCCTTCTTCTACTGATTCTACACATTTCTCACACTGAAAGCATATTGGTTAATCATCATTTTCACCTACACTGCTTTCCATCATCTCCACCCAACATCTCCCCTCCAGTCAATCAGAATCAAATCTAAAACCTGGTCATATACATAGTCATTTTAATCAAATTTTGACATGAAGTTCTCACTAAGGCATTTCAATAATATGCAACCCAACATGTTATTTATCCAGATTTATAAGGGGAAAAGCCATGTCTCAGCATCTCCTCTACTGATTACAATACTTATTTCTATCCTCCCCTGCCTTTTCACTGAGATACAATTTAGTTGTTCCCATTCTCAACTTCACATGTGAAGACATGAACACAACAATACATTTTATTCTCCATCTGTCCCTCCGAGAAGCAAATATGGTGCGTGGCCTCATCTTTCATTCAGTGATCACTGATGAAGACTGAGACTAGAAAGCCCATGAAATCACAGACTCCAGCCGTTCTTTTTTGCCAGAATGGTTACAAAACCTGGAACAGCCTCTACTGAGCCATCCAATGCATTTTGGGTGGCTGAGGCAGCAAGGCTGAGAGTATACAAATGCCTTAGTCTTAGAGAACTATCACAGCAGGGTCCTGGAAGATTTTTTTCAAATTAAAAAAAGAAACTGACAAAACAGAGCACAAAGTAACTCATGAAATATATTTAAAACAGGACCATCAACAGTGGCTCCTCATTGATCTGAGTTTGTATACCAGTTCATGCTCATATAAAGAAGGCTTTACGCAGGGAGAAACAAGCTTAGCACAGCAAAAAATAGGTTCTGACCAATTAAAAAAAAATCGACCAAAAAACCCAAAATAAGATGAAACAAAATCAGTTTGTAAGTACTATTGCTAGAGATACTGAGGGCAAAGCATATACCCTGTCACTGACATGGAAAGTAGATGACAGCATAAAGTAATAAAAAGTGTGAAAGTTGAAATATTTGTTGCCAGTATCACCAACTATAACCACACTCAGATGTGATTCATTCTCATGAGACTCTTGCCAGTGCTTTTTGTTTTGCTTGTAATGCAGGAAGCCCACTGGATGTGCTTTGCCCTTCACGCATACCAGCTTTACACTGGTGCCTGCCGTTGGCACTGTGCCTGATGAGCACGCATGTTGGGAGACCTGCACACGTTTACTTCACACAGAAACAGGGGATTGTGGGGGAATGTCTTTAATGCCCCTCTCTGAGTCTGTATCAGTCTGTGCCACGTGCAAGTTGTACTGCCTCAGGCTGCTCTGAATTGCACATGTTGATTGTCCATGAGATGTGGCAGATGGGAAGGAGCGATGCAGCATCGCGTCACCCATCGCACACCCATTTCTTCTTGGCACCTCACTGTGCCAGTGACAAGAGCCCAGAGCCACTCCTTCCCCCCTCACTTGCTTACTTAGCTCCAAAGAGCTCTGCAGGTCTTTGACCCTGACAGCTGATTTAATTACTAAATTTAATTACTAAACATTACTTCTTTCCAAGGAAAGACTCCATCCTACCATGCTCCTTCCACACTCCCTTCAAAACGACTGCCTCAGTCAGCAAGAGCAACAGCTTTTGAGGAAGATGGGCACCATGTTTCTAAAGGCCAGATTCCTCTGCACAGCATGTCAGTGAAGCTACTGCAGCATCACCACTAAGCTCACACAACAAAAGCGACTCTCGTACCACAAAAGGCTCATCCTTCACCAGAGGCAGCATTCTTGCCTTGCAGGGTGCCTCCATGCTTGCCCAGACACACAGATTTCCCGGGTACCGGCTGAAAGACCAGGCATTTGGCTAAGTCCCTGAGGCTACAGGAGGGCTGCAGCACAGCAGGTAGGACTGCACCGGCCGAGGCCCCACCTGAACAGAGCCAGGGCAGGAGACTCCTGTCTGCAGGCAGAGCAAGTGCTGTGCAACCAGGGAGGAGCGGGGAGGCAATTCAGCTGGCTTGGGCAAGGGATAGGGTTTATGAAACTCTGACAGCTAGGGTTTATAAGCCAAAACAATGAACAAACGGTGTGCTCCTTGTTCAGGTTGCAGTTCTCTATCCTTCCTGCTAACACACTGCTTACCTCTTAGGAGAGGGAAAAAAAGGGAAAAACATGAGTGTTGCCTAAGCCTTTAAGCCCTTTGCAAAGAAAAGCTTTATATTTGTGTAGATAGATATAAATAAAAGTATGCAGTTTTATGTGGCTAAAAGGGAAGGGGACACCGGAAGGTTGTACTCTGGCTACATATAAATACTGTTTGCTTAAGCAGCAGCAGGATGTGAACGATTGCATGGTAAGCATATAGTTATCCACACATGCTTAGGATGACATGGGCATGGCAAACCATTCCCTACTACTACCCTCTTTAATACTATAAAGTAGTCTGCTGCTTCTAGGTCTCGCATGAGGACTGAGCCTACTTTGTTTACAAACTCCCTAGGGCCAGTGGCAAAGCACAATAATAAAACCTGAACCAGAAAGATCACACTAGACAGGCCATGAACAGCTTGCTCTCCAAGTGAGGAGCCAGGACGGGTTTCTTTTCTCTTAAGGAAGTGCTTAATGGTTGGGCTGAGGAGTAATTTGGTTTGGGCTATATGGAGAATTCCCCCCACCCTTTTCAACATGCTGCTTTTTTTTAAAAGCATAAATTATTGGTTTAAATAAATAGCCCATGAGGTTGGTAGATGCTCGAGGTGTTGGTAAAACACTTCACCTACTGAAACACTGATGGAGTCAGTTTTCAACTAACAGCATACAACCTAGTGATTTTATTACCAAAAAAGAAAAATCTCACTGTTAACCCACTACATACAAATCATAGCAAATCAAATCCAGCTGTGCAGGGAGGATCCCACAGGCACTTTTCTTTTTCAGCAGAGAGAAAAACAGAGCAGGGGCCTGCTCGCCCAGCAAAGCAGCACCCTCGAGCCCATGTGATGGCAGTCGGCAGTGCCGCATGAGCTCTCTAGCCTGTCTGGGGACAGTTCACACCAGCAAGCACAGCACTAGTAAGCTGGTGGAAACAGGGAATATAGAGCCAAACACACCACTGCCTCTTTAAGAGTTACCCTATTCCTTCCCTGCTCAATGCAGCCCAAAACATCTGTGGGACAGACATGCAGCCAGATGGAGAAGTGAAAATCAGGTTGCCCCAAAGCAGTATTTCCCCACAAAAGCAAGAAGAGAGGCACAAATCATCAAACTACTGCTTCCAATGTGGGAAAGAGGCAGAGAGAGACACTAGTACAGTAGGGGGAAGAGGGATTTGTAACGGGATCAGCCAAAAGCAAACTCTGCTTAGAAAATTCGTTATGGAAGTTTCCCATCCCGGTGAACCCAGACCACAGTTGTCTGCCCAAATGCCTCTTTCCAACTGAGATGACATGGCTTCTTTGGGGAGATCCTATCTGTGCCCCAGGAAAGTCCTTTTTTGTCTTGCAAAGAAAGGGTTTGCTTTTTCGTACATTAAGGTCAGCTGCCTCCTGTCTCCGGAGTACAATGCCCAGGATCGATATTGCTTCCCTCTGTGATAGGAACGTCCTCAGTCCTTGCTGAAGCATACCACTCACCTTTCAACACTTTCTTCATAGTTCTGAAACACTTGTGGTGCTGACAGTTTGCTCTCTCTAGCAATCTATAGCATTGGGTGAAGCCCTTTTTAGAGTTTGTAGTGGTAAACTTTTCACAAATTTGCTGCCTGTTCATATTTCTAGACCATAAGTATATAACTTACTGGGTTTTTTGACCTCTTACCTATTGCCAACTGCAAATCTTCTCCAGATGGAATAACTGTCTCCTGCAGATGTGAGGCACTGGGGCTTGCAGTCCTTGCAGGCACAGGTGGTTGACAAGGCTGATACCACGCAAGCCAAAACTGAACAGATTAGTTATCTCCCCCATTATTCCAGATAACTTGGTTTCTTTTGGGGTTGTTTTATTTTGTTTCCCGCTGAGGACAGGGGACTTAAGTATTTTTGCTCAGCCTTTTCACAGGCAGGAGCTGCAGTCCTGCCTGCCTCCTGGCTGAGCAGACATTCAGGACCTTCCAGGAAGCTCCTACCCTTCTAAAATTTAGTTTGGACATGTCTCCTTAATTCAGCTTTCRTGCTTAAGACTTGCCTAACAGATTGTGCTTTGCCCTGGAGATCAGTAGCACTGGTGACTTCTCCTTTTCTATGTTTTCAGGGACGCAGGAAGAAACTATGCCTCCAAATAAGCTCTGCAGTGTACGTACAGGGGACTGTTCCTGTGCACAGCTGATGTCTCTTTTGGCAATGATTACAGTAGTTGATACCAGTGTAGTAACCTGCTCTGGCAGTGACGGTTTTCATCTATTATTGCTTAACACAATCCTCCTTGTTCTTTTTTGCATGCTTCACAGTACAGCTCTCCTGGATGTCTTTCTCAACCCTGCCAAGGACAAAGCCTCTTGTTTTCATCCTTGCATTTTGGCTTTTGAAACACTTTTCGATAGTAGCCTTTGTACTTAGGCCAGTGTTTAGGTATTCATGCCATTATCCATTCTTCAAAAGTACCAATGAATGAAGTAAGAGGTTGATTACAGCTGACTCCCTTCTTTCCACCCATTTGTTCACTGAGTGAGAAGTGTTGTCTTGTGCTGCATCATGAGTGCAAGTTTAATGAGCTCCTCGAGKCTGCTCCCAACACTGGAAGCTGGGCCAGAGGCAAGTAGTCTTTTTCACTCATTACTGTCCCACAAAACAGGCAAGATCACTATAGAGCATCTGAGAGGTTTCTGAACAAGTGCTAGTTCATCTAGCACAAGCATCTAGCATCTAGTTCTGCCATGCACATAAGTATAGTTTCATTTTCCTCCTCCTCCTGTATGTAACTTCAAAAACAGTTACACAAACCTGTGGTGCAGTTCAGTGACCTTTTAAGCTCTCTTTCAGGGCTTCTAACCTGTACTTGTACTTCCTTCTTTCTGAGATTGTCACCACTCTAAAAAAAGTTAAATTTAATTGGCACAAACATAGGGTAAACTAACTTCTGCGCATCTTTATCCATAAATTCATTCTGCATGAAAACAGTAACAAAATCCTGTGTACTGCAGTGCAGCCCATCTTTATTTTCCAATTCTCCCCCAAACTATAATTTTCTCTTATGCTGATTTTCTAATGACACTGCCCATTTTAATCAAAATTAAACTGCAGGCTGAAAAGATGTTGCTTTACTTTAACTGCGTTACAGAGCAAAGGGAGGACTGCTGCCTGCAGAGGAGGCCAGGAGGAGCAGAAGCACAGCCCTGTCCATGCATTGGACAGGCTCACCTTGTGATCAGCACTCCACTTGGGAGAACAGGCTGACAGAGACAGGGCTAAACAAACCCTTCCTCCAAGGGAGCTCAGGCAGCACACAAAGACTCTGCTTCAGAGCAACACCAAATCAGGAGGATCAAACAACTTGTTTGGGAAGAGGGGATGCACTTCCACAGCACTTCCAGCCAAGCCAAGTCTGGGCTACCTGAACCACGTGTTTCTTTCTGCACTGACCTCCTGCACCTAAGTTGGTAATTGTGCAACTGTGTGGTGCACTGGTTCAGGGAAATGAAGTAAATGGGTCTTGACCTTACTAAAACACTGATTTGCCTTCAGCCAGGTCAGACTCCTGATCTAGCCCATCATGCAGTCAGACAACACTAATGTTCTTACCAGAAAGAGAGACAAAGGGGGAAACATGCAGCTGCAGGCAGAGAGAAAGGTGAGACCGCAGCAGCCCAAGCTTTAATCAGCTTTAATTTCTGTGGAACCACACCTTTAGTCATTCAAATATACTCGCATTGTTCTTCAGTGTTATCATATATTGGTTTTAATAAGTTTTTTATACATCTAGGTACAAGTCAGGAAAAAAACCCCAAACCTGTGTCTCATGCTGTGAAAGTGTTGGAATTAAACCAGTCATGTCTGCTTGATGCTGCTGTGAGCTGGTTCACTGCCAAATCAAGACTCCTGTTGTTAATGTTCAAAATCCAGCAATTACTAATGCTAAGTAGCATATTGCATGGCTATCCATTTTGATAAGACTAACTTCCACCCAGCAAAAAAACCCCACAAACCTGTAATAAAGATAGATTTACCCACTAGACTCTCCTGGCTCTGCATTCGCTGCCAGTCTCACATCAAAGAGTTGAAAGAACCATCAGGGAGCTTTCCTGCATAAAAGAACAGTCTATTCTGCAGCCACAAACCCCAGCTGTTTCTTTCATATAAACTCTCTTTCAGAATTGACAGAATTACAGGCTGATAAATAAAATCAGAAAAATAAGTGAATAAAAAGAGATGGGGAAGAAAAAATATTTTCTTGTCAAAGCTCAACATTAAGGACATGAAGGTTCAAGAAGGCTGGTAAGATAGCAGCAGCTGAAAAAAATGCCAAACATACTCTAGGTCAATACCTTACTACAGGTGAGTGAATATTCTACAGATCCCTGAATTTCTGAAGGCTGTGTGAAGCCATCAATGACTACATATTTTGGCCCTTTTGTATAGTGTAATCTGTAGAGATTTGCCTAGTYGTTCCTGCTGGAAGCACATAATTTTTCATTGAACTAGAACATATGTTTAGAAAAGGCCTCTAGGACTGATTTAAGGACTTCAAGTGATTCAGAACCACTGTGCCTCTAGGGTGATTGTTCCAGTGGCTTCCCAAGCTCAGGGTTAAGCATTCACATTTCCAGAAGGAATGTGTTCGGGTTTAGCTTGCAAGCACTTATGGAAGACTTCTATCCCAACGGGTTTCAAAGCTTTTCAAAAGTTTTAAAATACATTTACACAGAAAATTGTCTTCCACTTCCTCTTTAAATGCAGCCACTTCAATGGTGAGACAGAAGCCTTTCCTCCAGCATGCAACAGCTCTACCTAGCACTTGAGCTAAATACTCAGGAAACAGCCAGAGCTGCTAAGAGTAAGGGAGAGGAGGATTTAGGAAAGTAGAATGTGCTTAAGAAGCCAGTAAGTTTCATAGTGCTAATGTAACACTCGTGAGCTTACAGAAAAGCACCTTGGACACAGAAATGAACAGTTCTGGTCAGGAGCTTAAATTTGGCCTTATCCAAAAGACAATACAACTCCAGCTGCTGGCTGAACTGTAGCAACACATGACAGTTTCAACCCTTTGAYGTTTCTGGTACCCTCGCTGCATCCTGCAGTGAAGAGCTTTTACTGAAAAGCTTTCCTTGCAAGTTGTCATCCTAGGGTGGCATCTTTGGCATGACAACCTCACATCTGATAGCCTAGCTCTGGGCAGCACAGTGACACAATTAATGAAGGCACAATCTTCAATAATATTTATCCAGTAATTGTACCTTTTGTATGTGTCTTTGATGGGAGTGACTGATAAGGCCAGATCTCAGACTTTGTTATCCAGCCATGACTTTTAAGTGTGACTTCACAGCATGTAATTCATCTGAAGAGGCTGTTCATCATGGATGCGGCTGAACGCCCATTACACTAATAATAATGTATGTTACTACGAGATCTGTCTTCTAGTGTCTCAGGAGGAGGTTATCTCTCTCAATTAAAGAGCAAAAGTTAGGAGGGAAAAAGAAAAAAAATACAAAGAAACAAGGATCAATGTGTCTTTTCCCTGGATGTTATGTTTTTCATTTGTGCAAATGATCCAGAAAAAGCCAATGCCTGGGAATTAAGTTTATTTTAAGAGCTCTCCAAATATGAAATCAGTGATTGGTTTGAAAGAAGGTTACAAACAAAATCAAGCTGTCATTTGTAGCTCACTGAGGCCCTGCTCTTTGAATCCATTTCCAAGAAGGCTGCATCCACTCTCTTTTTCCTTCAGTGTCCACCTTGCAGGCTCTCACTCTTGGAAGCAGGGAGATAGAGATTGTGACCATCAGCATCGATTCCCTCAAAGACGTAACCAGGTGGGTCTTTGTAAGAGGCCAAACATCTAACAATGCCTTTTGGTGTGTAGCTGGTAGTGTAGATGGTTTTAGCATCTAGCAGAGTGTGATGCTTTGGGCCTGACCAGGCAGGTTTATAGTTCTTTGTAACTGTGAGCGGATGAGGCACATAATGGGTCTGAAAGGTAGTCAAGCAATCCATTGGTTTTGCTGGGAAAGTCAGCTCTGGAGCATGAGTAACGGGTTTTAGTCTCTTGCACAGCCAAGGCTTATAGTCTTCCTTCATTACAGAAGAGCTATTGAATGGCTCAGTACTTTTTTTAAGCTGAGCCAAAGATCGACACATCTTGGCTGGCTTGCCATTTGGGTGCTTGTAATGTATCTGAGTAGTGGTCTGAAGGTCCATTTTCTCCAGAGGAGGAAGATATACATCAGGTTTTTTGGTGAACACAGGAGGCTGTGGCCAAGCTTTGTATTCTTCCTGAAACTCGGTTGTAGAGGAAAATGGAAGATCATGAAGAAGCTTCGCCTGGTATGGTTTTGCCAGCTTGGCTGGCTGACCAGCCAGCCCCTTGTAAGAAACTTTGTGGGTAGTGAGGCCATCGAATGGGACCTCACTGACCTTGTATTTCTCGTATCTATGGACATAACGTTTCTCCAGAGAATGTGGCACATAATTCACTCTATAATTGGTTATATTCTCAAAGGGAGCCTTGCTTTTCTGGACCAGATTCAGAGGTTTGCAGCTTTGAGTGGCAACTGGCCCCCTGTAGAGATAGTCGTCCTGGACAATGGTTCTGTGGTCAAATTTTTCTTCTGATGGGTGAAACCTATTGTTCGGTCTGATCAGCTCTGTCTTTGGTTCATTCCATAGCACATAGTCATCTGAAATGTAAGAGGAATCCTATCTAAGCRCTCAGCTGAAGTTCTTTGGTGACTTTAAGCATATACCATATTATGTTTTGATTATTACATTTTCTACTGTAATAAATATTTGTTAATGTTGTAACGATTGACAAATCCTATTAGAAGAGCTGCTGTTAGAACACATTATACACTAGTGTGCTAACCCCTGGAAAAGCTTAGCATCTACACAGAAATATTGCAGAGATGGCCCATATACCAGAAATCTTGCTATCCAAATTCATGACTAAGAAAACATTTTAGGTGGCATTTTAGAGACATTCGTATCTTCCTTCCTTGGCAGGATACCAGGAAAAAAAATGAGGCACTGAGACTTAAAAACATTTGCACTCAGTCACCCTAGAAATCTATTGCAAAGCTGCCTAACTCTGCAACCAGTGCTGCAGCCACAAGACCATCATTTTTTCCCTTCCTAGTAATCTTTTGCAATTTCCCCTAGAGAGCATTATGGTTACTGGTAGGAAGTTGAAATGAAATAGTCTTGGAGATAATCCAAGTCTTTTTTTTTTTTAATTTTCCCTCCTTTCAAACCACATTGAGAGTCATGAGGCAAATAAGCTTCCAGCTGACTCTGCACAGGAAGGAAGTCTGGATTTCAAAGTACTAGAGAGTAAATGATGCAATTAGGTATCAGGATATTTGAACTCTCCAATCCAAACAGAGTTATTCCTTTTGAATGGCAGTGGCTATTGTACTGCACAAACACAATTACACAAAGGATGTGTTCATTACAATGTGAAGTTGACCAAAAAAAAAGTAAATTTTTGCCCCAATTAAATGTCCATTTAAAGTCCTTCTGTTTCAACTCAAGTTGCTCTGCCCTGGCACAAGAGAGGAAGCAGCAGCCACAGGTGCCATGCTGCTCCCAGTGAGCACCATGGCCCTTCGGTACAGAGCTGCCCTCATGCTGCTAATCAGTGTAGTCAGCTGAGAACATAGGTCTGCCTGTGTGCACTGGCATAGACATTCATTTGACACGGTTGGTGCCACTGAAGCCCAGGCTGCGTGCCCTGCTAGTGCCGGGGGTGTTTAAATGCCCCAGGTGCTCCTGTTTCTCTGGGGGAATAGGAGATGTCCAGGCACCACCGCACTGGTGGGATGCCGACCTTGTGCCGAGGGTACATCATTTTCCTGGAGCGATGGTTCAGCAGAGTAAACCACAGGCATACACAGACATGTGTCATTACAGGGAATGTATTAATAAAGTGTTAAAAAGTGAGAAGCTAATGCGATTCAGCCGATCTCTAAGCAAGGGTTCGTTCAGAGATTTGGCATTTCAGATGCCAACCAAGAGTTACCAAAAAACTTTTAAGTTCTCCCATCATCTTTGCTGGAAAATATTCTGTGCATTTTGGAAGTAACCACAGCTTTTGCAAAATATTCAAAATATGACAAGCAAGTCCATCTGTCTTCAATTTTAAAAATTTACAAGCTCTACACATTTGGAGACCTCATAGGCATTATGAATTTATTTCACTTAGTGTAAGCCAGCAGTGCTACTATTCCTTCAAAATATGTTACAATTTTATTGTAACTCTAATTCTTCTCCCATAGATATTAATAGTTTCCCATGTAGCACGATCTTGAAAACATTAGGGGGTACAGGAGGGAACGGAGGATATGAACCATATGTTATTGAAGGGTTAGGCACATCTCACTATAACCAAGCAAGACAAAACTAAAATTAGATTACGTACCTGCAGATGGATAGAAACAGCTATGTGTGTAGCTTGGAGGAGATGATAATTTTGAAACCTTAAGTTGCAAAGTCATCTGACATTAATTGTGATATGCAATAGCATCATCTTAAACCTACAGTGTCATTTGGGATATGGTGTGTTTAGTGCGAAGGACTATCACAGTACAGTAAGAAAGGTAATTTTATACCAATGCAACACTGTTTTATATGCTGCTTAAATATTTGAATTATGATAATTAATTTAATAGCGTGTTTCAAAATTTCACACTTGAGTAGTGATCAGTAAAAACTAACAATTCTTAGAGAACAGCACAATGAAAAATTGTACTTTTTGTGAACCTGGGCCTTTAAAAGGGAATTCATTCAGTATGCAACTTGATCTTTGAGAGGGTTTGGACAAAGATTTCCATTTGCAGTGTTTTGAAAAATACTGCAAATTATAACCAAATGTGGCTGTGATACATTTTATGAGAGCTCTGGAGTAACAGTTAAGGTGCTGACCTAAACACTGATAAAAGACAAAGATATACATCTGGTTCAGATACAGAGAAGTTAAGGATATCTAAACACAGAAGGAAAGATCCTCCGCTTGTGCAAAGCAGTCTTTTTTTACTGGCTTCACTGAAGCTATTCCAATGAGTACCATCTGGTGACATTGCCTATGCAAAACGAAGTGTTCAAAATTGTGTAAACATGGGTATTTTGCACCTGTGGGTCACAGTCTTCACAACTCAAGTCATTCTAAATGGACAGTATTTCCTGTGTGCTTAATGTAAAAATTCCAGTTTATGCTATTGCAAACTTGCAGCTGCACTGAAGTCTGACTTCCAGTCATTTCAGCTGAGTAACCTTAACACTGCATTCACATACCTTTTATTTCCTTACTTCCTTTATCATTTTGAGTTTTAAGAAAAAAAATTTTTCTGTACATTGGGACAAATCTCAATGCCAACACCAATCATAAGCTTTTATATTTGCACAGCATAATAAAAATAAATAAAATAAAATAAAATAAAATAAAATAAAATAAATATTTTAGGAAATACACAAAAGCTAGCTATCTGCCTAGCAACATTAGCTAGCTGGAAGGTGTGCAGAGGGGAGGCAAAATCCTCCGATTTTCTACTTATGACTTACTACCAAAACTAGCACAGTTACTGTAACTGTGTAACTGGAAGTTTTCTCCCAGTGCATGCAGAAGAGAATTCGTGCTGGTGGAGAGGAAGGAACAAAGCCCCCACAAAGACAAACCACCTACACCAAGTTACTGCTACTGAGAAACAAGTGCATAGTTAGATGCACAGTTCACGTGTTTTACCAGGAGTAGAGCTTGAGTGCTTTGGATGTTTGTGTGGAACTTCTGTGTGTCCATAATTCCCACATACATCTCTTGCACATCCACAGATTAACTCTGCAGCACACACGAAAAGGGTCCCATGCTTCATGACCTGCTCAGACCTAGCAAATTCTACATATGTTAGATGTGTCTGATCCACTGAATGTGTGGATGAGCCCTGCACTATACCAAGAGTATGTTCAGTATATCCTAAAGATGATGATGCTGGACCCACTTGCAGGAGTTCACATGGCCCTGCTTCTACCTAGGATGCCTGTAGGCCTGTCAAACATTCAAAGGAGGTGAATTCAGAGAGATCCCCATGCTACCATTAATGCGGGGCTGTATTCCCAACAATTTGTGTCTGTGTGGTTCCTGCACAGCTTGTTGGCATACATGGACAGAAGGAATAACAACTGCACACTGTTTTGATCTGTCTTCTTAAAAAATGAAGCTACTGGTGAAGTCCTGAAAGAAGCTGCAAGGGCACATACCTTCGTAAGTCGTTCTTGTATCCATGTTGGCGCTGGGGATGTGTCTTGTCACACAGGGGAGGCATGGAGGTACTTGAGAGATAGGATAGGAGTTATAATCTTGTTTGTAAGTGGAGGTCAAATCCATACTCTCATCACTCTTGACATGCTTTTCAGGTGGTTTAAGTTTCTGTGGCAACACTTCATGAACTATGTAATCTCTCCTGTGAAGAATAATTTCATTATGTCTTTTGTCTTAAGGAAAAAATCATGTTCTTTTTTCTGGACACACAGAGAAATTAATACTTCCCCTTATCTCCACAGCCTAAGAAAGTCTGGATGGGATAAAGCAGTTAATGAAACACACAAGCCTTTCACGTTTGGAAACCTGGACTCTGAAAAAGGCAGCCCTGGACAACCTCAGGCAGGCCAGGTTCCCCCTTCTCTCCATCCAGTGAGGTTAATGGCCTTACACAAAGCTATCTCTGTTCCACAGTGGAGTTGCACCAGAAGACATAACTCCTTTTAAAAGCCCAATAATTATAGCAGGCTATCTAGTATGTATGGGAAACATGAGAGAGGCAACAATAGCCTTCCCAGACAATAGACTGTACAGCAGTTCAGCCCAGGATGGGGAGATAACAACAAAACAGTTTTACAGCAAAACACCAGTTGAGGAAAGAAACATCAGCATGGTCAGACAGTCAGCTTTTTCTCAGGTACCACTGTAAAAGAGCTATTTTAAGGTACTGGAGTAGTGTTACTTAACTCCAACAAAACCTTACAGAAACAAGATGGAGAAGAAAATAACATCACCGTCCGACATTCATTAACCTGAACCTATTTAACTGCCCACATCCTTTGGTACAAGGCGGAGAGTCTGCTGCCTGGCACCAGTGAATTCAGTCTCTAACGTCAGAGTACTTTTCCACTGGTGTACAGATCTGTTTACACCATTGGCAGCTGGCCAGGAGAAATGGTCAGTACAGGAGCTATTCTAATATTAATATTGCGCTTTGCATCTGGAGTGATGCTGGGTGGGCAAGAGCCTGAGCCTCTGAATATACTGTCTTAGTTACATATTTTAGCAAATAAACAAGGTTCTCCAAAGACTCTGTGGAGCAGAAGGGAAGAGAATTCACATTGCAAAGCATTGGGTATAGGGGTAAAAACAGAAATGCGGAAGTAAAAAAAAAATCCAAGAGCATCAAGAGGTGTTTATGTAGATGTCACAYATATTGTAGCTCCTTGGCATACTTCTGTCAGCAATTTAAAGCCAATGTGTTTTTTAAGAGGAGCCAAGAAAAGACAAGCAGGGATACAACAGGCGTGCAGCATCCTCAGTAGCAGGGAGGGCTCAGTAACTGAGAGGTTCTTTCCCAAGCCACATACAGTATGCTGCACAATCCCATGTCTGAAACAGCCAAGCCTGTACCAGAGGCCAGTAACAGATCACAGGCAGGCAATTCTTCACCAGTGTGATCAAGGGTTTTCTTCAGTGGGAGTACCTTTTCCCACTCTGACTATTGCGATACAACGGAACCTGCAGCGGAGATTACAGAGGAGAGGTTGATCTGCTGATAAATCAGTTGCAACCTGCATCCAAGACACCATAAAATGTGTCTGCCTGCAACTCCCAGACTTTATCAAGGGGGCTTGCTGCTGCAATATGACACCTAACACTCAGCAAAGTGTAACTAGAGAAGACTGGTGACAACTCAGTGTTTGCTGGCCTCACAGTCCCTACAGTTACTCTCATACCCTCCGTCAGTTCATTCTCCCTTGAGTTTAGCCACACAGAACCAGAGCTTTTAGCAGCCCTGTAATAGGTGGTGGCACTTTTCCACTAGGCCTTGGTACTTTCATGCTGGTATTTTCTTACCAGTGTTGCCCAGAGGACAGCAAGACTTGCAATCCGATGGCTAACTGTTCAGGCTCTGTGTTTCTCCTCTTAAAAGCGTAGGCAAGTTTTACGTATTTGGTAGAGTGCATGCTCTGAAGAAGCAAATATAAGTAGTTTCTGCGCTTTCTTACTAGTCTGCTTTTCAGAAGTTGTACTAAACTCCAGGGAGTGGAGAATCACTAGCCTTGTCTGAGCAAGGGTAGTTTTGCTGATTGAACAGGAAGTTTCTAAGGACTCCTTGACAGACCTCACATGGTGGCTGCCCCTCCCCACCTGCCTTAAGAGGACACCAATGAGCCCAGGATTTAGTTATACACAGACACAAAGATGTCCAGCTGCTTCGTCTCACGCTGGAGATGGAAGGCCTATATAGAAGTGGAGTCTGCTCTTTGAAACCCTCTGATCCTTTCAGTTGTTGCTGAAAACTCCCACATAGACAGAGGCATCCCAAATGTAAGTCAGGCATTTCAGACTTCATCAGCCACATTTGTGATTTAAATTGACAATTCTTAAAAAGGCATAGGTAGGGGAAGGAGTTGGTAGAGCTTCCATGTGAGAGTGAGGACAAATGGGTGGTGTTAGCTGTTAAGACTTTATTAATAGCCATTGGCATCTCCTAGGTCTCTAATTTGATTCAGCAAAGGCAAGAGTGATGTTGCTCATGACTGTGCCCATGATGACAAAGGAAGTAAACATCAGCAGCCACTGTTTGAGGAAAGGGAAGCTCTCAGATTCATATTAAAGGATCAGACTCCTGTTTTTTATTAGTTTCTTCTGTGGACAAGTGCTTGGCACGTCACTCCACTGGCAGCAGGGAAGAGCCTCAGAAGTTACTTCCATCAGGGAAATGGGCACAGTGCAAGTGTGAGGACTTCTGCCAAACACCAACACTGAGCAGCAACATAGCTGAGAAGCAGAAACAGCCCAGCAATCCACAGTGACTTCCTTGAGGAAAACACCCACACCCCCTTTCCAATCATCAAGCTCTACCATATTCACACCTCCTTGGAAACCAGTCACTCACATTACAGTATACAAAGTGCCACACAAAACACAGAACAAAAGAAAAATACTCCTCTAGTATCATCCATACTTTCCCAGACAACATTTCTGCTGGTTTCCCAGAAGCCTTCCCAAAACAGAAAGTSAGCAAAAGCCAAGACCATGACTGTGCTTCTACGGCCCATGTATTCTCTGATCAGATCACATCTCAACCTCCAGGAAGTGCAAGAAAAATAGCTGCTTGCCTCCACTACAACAGCTGGCCTCAGACCTTTACCCCTCCTTCATAGAGCCCTCATGAGTGTTTGTACAACCACAACATTGTTCTTTTCAGGCTCCCCTTGTGAAAACCAATCATTTTTCTTTTTTCCGCTACCCATCTCTCTCACACACATTATCTAAGTCACAGCCCTCACTCTCTTTCACTATTTTTCATACTTCGTAGTCGAGATGCCTTCCATGGGTATCTGTGCCATCTTGTACAGTTCCTTTGGCTTAAATGAGCCTCTGGGAAGAGCGATGGGATAAAGGGGGTATCGCTCCATGTACTCCGACAGCATGCATGGCTTCTCACTCTTCTCATAGGGCCTGGTGGCCAGGTGTGGACAATGGTGACACCTGCAAGGGAAAAAAACAGCACAGGAGTTAGTGACTCACATGTAGCTGATTAATAATACCTCATTGTATAAGTTGGCTGCACATTGCAACTACAAAATAGTGGATAAGTGAGCATTGCAATGACTGCTACAGCCTTGGTTATTTAAAGTGCAAAAGCATAACCTGCACAAAGAAAGGGTTGTTTCTGTCTACTACTATAGCCTGCAGTCAAAAAAGTCCATGAAGCCAACAAAAACAGCCTAAGAAAAGCAAGTTCACCTAGATGAAGAAAAAAGCAAGTTAATCTGAGATACAGCCAAGTGCACTATATTGTGCTGGACTAGAAACTCTATTTAATGTCCCTTTTGTTCCATTTCTCATAAATTTATTATCCTACTTTGCCCACATACTGAACTCACTTGTGTAGACGAGCAAAAGGGTAACAGTTTGCGAGTCTCTATTCACCCACGCTTGGGCAGCACTGCTCTGCCCATCTCTCTTTCTGAAAGCAATTCCGTCTGGATACTGCAAGACCTCTCCATAATGTGCACCAAAACAAGGACAGTTAGAACAAACTCATTTTCTGAGGAACCTCCCTCCTGACTGAAACTAAAATGCCGCCATGGATCATCCATCATTGGTGACCTCCTTCTTTCAACATAGGGACCAGGCCAGAGCAGGGTGGGCAAGGCTCACCCTGTCAAAAAGAGGTTTGGGATCCCACCCTCAGATTTCTCCCAGAGACATAACAATTTATGTCCCTTTCTGTTTTGAGTCAAACCTGCTAGAGTCAATGCGAAGGTTGCTGATTAAGGACTTCAGGAACCAGCCTGCAGGAATTACAGTGAGAGGAGGAGGCCTCTGGTTTTATGTCTCATACATCGTTCCTGCCAAAGTCAGAGTGTTCCCTACTGGATGTATGTTTTCCAGTGCTACATCTAGTCCAGAGCTGAATTACTCATTTGAAAGGGCTTCTATACTAAACAAAGTCCCTGTTAAATTAAATGTTGAGCAATCTAGGATCAGTAGGTGACTGATTACCTAAATTTATACAGCTAACCTCTGGTCTACATTCAAGGGTACACCTTCATATACTGAATCATTTTCCAAACTAGCACAAGAGGGAAAGAAGGGCTCAGAGGGCTCAAATAAAATTCAGCATCTTTTTGACAAGCCAGTTTCTCACTCAGATTACAAATCCTTCTGTGAAATCATAAATCAGGAGGAGTCCTAGTAGATTCATTTTTGCCTTAGAGAAGTTTTGAGTTTGGACACAAAAGGAGTCCATAAAGGGAGTAAGGCAGACTATCCCCATGAGTTAAAATATAAGAAAAGACTTCAGGGTGGAAAAAAAAAAAAAAAAAAAAAAAAAAAAAAGAAATGCCCCACTCTCTTAGGAACCTTATAAAATTCCAGCTTTCATGTAACTGGAGGAGAGGCAAATAGGAAAATGAAAAAAAGATGAATATGCTCAGTCTTGCTGGTCCCTGTGACCTTGCTGGAATGGATTTTGTGACAAAAACCTTCCCAACACAGGCTGCACTGACACTTTCTGGCCACACTTGTGGTCTTCCAGTGTTCCTAGGAATTATTCCTCATTCTCCAAGGGAAAATGATCTGCTTATTCTTTCTGCTTCAAATATGCTGGCTTCACACCACCCCTTAGTGCACTTTTGTCCCCCTACTCTCTTAAAGTCTATGACTCAGCAAGCTAGTCTTCAGCTTGGCTTTGGAGTGTGTTGATGAGGCCCTTACGTTAGCTTTTTACGGTAAAACTGCACTCAGACCAGAGTGGGGGAAATAGCTATACTACCTAGTTCATCATGGCCCTGCATACAGTGCAGACACTGGCCAGCAGTAGCATTTTGCAAATAAGGAATGGCTGATCAGGAGTAAATTAATGACGCTTCACTATACCAACAGTTAGTATCCCATTACTGCTCAGCTGCACGCACAGGGTTTGGAGGGGCTGGCTTGCGACACCGGGTTTCCCAAGCGGTCCAGAGCAGAGGCTATGTGCAGCTTCCTGCAGTACCAGGCAGGCTCTCTGCTGCAGACATTATCCCTCATCCTGATGGACATTTGCGAGACAGAGTCCTGCACCTGCCCAGTAGCACTGCTGGCACAGGGGAAGGTGAGGGGTCCTGCGGATCAGCAGGATAAGGGTGGGTAATGCAGGTACCCCTCCGAAGACCCCACAGGAGCAGGCAGGGAACAACAGCTTGTGGAACCTACGTTTTTTCCCTTGCAGACATTGCTGGCAGCACGAATGCTGGGGAACTTCTCAACAGCTCAGGATGGCAAAAAGGCCAGGATCTCCTGCAGATAGCAGCAGCCCCAGGCAGCCAAGCTCTTTGCCCTAGGATGAAGTTAAGCCTTCAGCATGATCTGGCAACACAGGTGGCTTTACACCTCAAGTATTCACCCTCTCTTCATGTGTACAATTCTGCTTTCTTTGTTGAACTTCAGAGCACACATCAAAACCAGAATGAGGTATTTCAGAGTTAGTTCTCGGGAAAAGCACTTTCCACTTCCTGACAGGGCAGAGTAAACCTGAATGTTTGGTCTTCTATTATTTTGCAATAAATTGCAAGGTATGCCCACAGATTTTATAGTAACACTCACTGTAATACAGACTATGAGCAGAAAATTTTCATCAGTGATAATTCACCACCAATATATGATACTAGAAAAGCTTTGCTTCTGCATCCAGAGAGATATTCCTGAAAATATTTTTTACTGGAGACTAATGTAAATAACAGAGCAAGACTCTTAACAACAAGGAGTGGAACAATGCTAGACTTCAAGATTTGCTACACTTTACTGCTCCTTCTGGCACAATAAATATTTATAAACAACTACACGTTTCTTCAGTACTGAAGTCACTGCTATGTGACTGCAGCAAGTCGGCACATTAATGTCAGAGCTAAACAGTTAAAATTACTGGATAAACATTTTGATATTGCAGTTCTCAAACTGTACCCTGTTTTCTAAAAACTGATGAGACCTAAATTTTAGCATTTGCTATGCGTGCCTGCTTAGATATCGGGTTTTTTTGGCTAATTCTACTCTGATTTTCACTTGTGCAAATTACACTTCACTTGATTGAGGTCTATCAAGTTAGCTGGGCCAATATTAATAATAAAATGTAACAACAAGGAAGCACATACCTTTTTTTTGTTTACTAAGAATTATGGAAGAATAGCAGACTCTTTGAGGGTAAAAAGAATGCAGGTCCCCTGCCTTCAAAGGAGCTGGCTTCATCTAAACAGAAGCTGACATGAAACCTATGAACAATTTATCAGCTTACATTAAATACTTGTTTAAACCAGGAAGGACAACCTGGAGCCATGCCTCAGGACCAGAATTCAGGATGTTTTAATTCAATTTCTGTGTTCACCACAGTCTCCCTGACCAGCATAGTTCTCTGCCAACTAATGATAAAATACAGACTTCTCCAGAGGACAAAGAGGAGGAATCCTGTAAGATTTATTAATTTCTCAATATAAGCCTCTCAAACGTACCTGATTTTTTAAATGTCTGTGATTAATAATAAAAGATTATCACAGTGAGCTTAAAATGCAGGTGGAATGGTAAGAAAGTTGTACTATTAAAAGCCTAATTTATCCCAGTTATATGGCTTACTACTGTAATTACTGTCCATAGAGGTCATGGATGCCATGGTATTACTGCTTGAGAGAAAAAACTTGAGACTCAAAAATGGCTGAACTGTCATTCAGGAGAATTTAGTTTTCCCTTGTGAAAAACACTAGTCCTCAGACCAACCCTCACAGGGAAAAGCAACATCTCCTTGACCACATAATCTGCTTCTTGTACCATCTCTAATTTCCATGAGTGGTCAGATCAAGTCAATAGAAATCTCTAGTTTAGGTAGAATGATGATGCCGTCCAAAGAAAGACGGGGATGTAAAAATGTGCCAAAGAACTGGGGTGGGCTCTAATAGCAGGAACTAATTGCCAACAGTCAGGCTGCAAAGAAAATCACTGAAGGTGAGTCTTTATTTGTGCAAATCTCTTCTCTTCCAAGCAATGGAGATGCAATCAGACGCCCAGCTGATTGAGTTACAATAGGATGGATGACAGATTAGATGTTTGTGAAGGGAAGAAGAGCATCCATATGCAAAGTATCAAAGTATATCACATATAAATATTGAATATGCTAATAATATCAGGAAAATGAAAACACATTGTGGACAGGGGCATAGGGAAAGTACAAGGTTCTGCTTTTAGATGGTGAACGGTTTTGAAACAAAAAGTAAATGCACAATAATGCAGCATTCTTGTAGAGAAGCTAGCGGCTCACGGCTTAGACAGGTGTACTCTTTGCTGGGTAAAAAACTGGCAGGATGGCCGGGCCCAGAGAGTTGTGGTGAATGGAGCGAAGTCCACTTGGCGGCCGGTCACGAGCGGTGTCCCCCAGGGCTCCGTTTTGGGGCTAGTCTTGTTCAATATCTTTATCAATGATCTAGATGAGGGGATTGAGTGCTCCCTCAGTAAGTTTGCAGATGACACCAAGTTGGGTGGGAGTGTCGATCTGCTCAAGGGTAGGAAGGCTCTGCAGAGGGACCTGGACAGGCTGGATCCATGGGCTGAGGCCAACTGTATGAGATTCAACAAGGTCAGGTGCCGGGTCCTGCACTTCAGCCACAACAACCCCATGCAACGCTACAGGCTTGGGGAAGAGTGGCTGGAAAGCTGCCTGGCGGAAAAGGACCTGGGGTTGCTGGTTGACAGCCGGCTGAATATGAGCCGGCAGTGTGCCCAGGTGGCCAAGAAGGCCAACGGCATCCTGGCCTGTATCAGAAATAGTGTGGCCAGCAGGAGTAGGGAGGTGATCATGCCCCTGTACTTGGTGCTGGTGAGACCGCACCTGGAATACTGTGTTCAGTTTTGGGCCCCTCACTAGAAGAAGGACATTGAGGTGCTGGAGCGTGTCCAGAGGAGGGCAACRAAGCTGGTGAAGGGYCTGGAGAGCAAGTCTTATGAGGAGCGGCTGAGGGAACTGGGACTGTTTAGTCTGGAGGAGGCTGAGGGGAGGCCTTACTGCGCTCTAAAACTACCTAAAATGAGGCTGTAGCGAGGTGGGTGTTGGTCTCTTCTGCCAAGCAACTAGYGATAGGACGAGAGGAAATGGCCTCAAGTTGCGCCAGGGGAGGTTTAGATGGGACATTAGGAAAAATTTCTTTACTGAAAGAGTAGTTAAACATTGGACCAGGCTGCCCAGGGAAGTGGTGGAGTCACCATCCCTGGAAGTATTTAAAAGACGTGTAGATGAGGCACTTASGGACATGGTTTAGTGGACATGGTGGTGTTGGGTTGACAGTTGGACTCGATGATCTTAGAGRTCTTTTCCAACCTTAATGATTCTAATAAAAGCAAGAAATCCCTTGAGAGAAGTTTGAAGTCCTTGTGATCATAACAGTACAAAAAATATTAATCTGAAATCTTTGGAAGGTTAACTGTAATTCCCACACAGCTCAGAAGCTTTTTAGTTTGTGTCATATCAGAACGCTGAACTCTGGATGACAAACTTCATTTTTTCCCCCGACACATACATGCACCAACTGTTAGAACAGATGGATCAGTAATCACCTCAAAATGAATAAAAGTGACAGTGGAGAAAGAGGTTTGACACATTTGCATGCACATAGTCTTCACTGTGATTTCAGGCAAAAGTTTAACAAAAGAGGAACATATATCTGCAAATATATAGTGCTCATTAGTGCCAAAAGAATGAAATATACGATTGCTCAGTCTTCTAAATTCACTCTCGTCAGAATGCCACCACTGGGAATCCAGGGCAGCTGGAAGGAGGACGGTACCCTGGAAGAGGACAAAACCCTGGGGTTTGCCATTACATGTTGTTGTGGTTGTGTCCCTTTCAAAAGCTGCACAAAGTCATCATGGTCATCCTTTTTTAGTGACCTAGTAAACTCTGAGCAAGACTCTGTATTAAGCTCACTATACTCCTCATGGCCACTCTTGCCTTTATTCACACTTTTTATCTTTTATCACACTTTCCACATGTGCAACCAAGAAAAGAAAATCTTTGATATAATCTTCCTACTAATCTCATCTCAAATAACCCTCAAGGAACAGAATTGTACTGTTTCTTCACATTGTCATTAATATGATTTTAGGTACTACCAATACAGTTCAGAGGGCTTTGTTGACTTATCTATACTTCAGTACATGAAGGTTCACAAGAGATAATTTGCAGAAATAAATACTATCTTCCTACCTCTTTCATACATGTCCTCTTTGAAATAATGCAAGCAAAGATTAATATTGACTCATTTAAAACAAAAAGTATAGCAAGTAGAAAGGAAGTCTTAAAGATCCCGACTGTCATCAACCCAACCAACAACTGCGCAAAACCAGGCAATCATGCCGATTGAGTAACTCTCTTATGTTGTCAGAGTTCACTCATCCTAGCTAAATGCAGCAAACAATGGAGAAAATTATGCCAAAACTCAGTTTCAGGGGTCCCAGGAGAAGTCATGGCGAGAGCACACACTAAACATTTGTGGCTGCATTACTTTTGGCAGCTGACCCAAGACATTAGCAAAAGAAAGGTCCAAACAGTCCAATAACTTTAGTAAATTATTTGTGGAAACAGTATCTTTTAAAATTGGAATATGCTTTTGACAGGAAACATGTAGATATCTATGTCTAGGGATACTAAATTTGGGTGGTAATGGGTTTAACTTTCACAAAATGAATACAGCAATTTATCTGTGACCTCCAACTGAGAACAAAGTTTCATACCCCTCTCCCCCAAGAGAGCAGTCAAAGTGTAATTAGACCTGTCATGAAGTACTATAATGCCATCCTCACTGCAAGCCTGAGAGCTCTCAGTTTTCAGCACATTAACACAATCACGGCAGCTCATGTTTTACACAAACTCACTTGATGGATTTTGTGACTTAATAAAGCAACACCTAGTGAGGTCTGTCCTTGTGCATGCATACCCACTGCACCTAACCAGCAATGATGGAGCAAATACCAATTTCTTTTACTTCTTAGCTTGTATAGCACTACCATAGATCAAGTAGAGGTGCACACTTCATATTTATGTGAGGTGAGACAGAAAGCTAGAAAGGTATTTCAGGTAACTAAAAAACTAAGAGATTTACATATCAGTCCTCAGAGAGTTCATCTGTAAGCCACAAAGATTAACCAGTTTGAGTAGACGTTGTTTCTGTATGTTAAACAAGGTGTTTGAATGTTTAATGTCAATAATGTTACTGCAGACAGATGCCAACAACCTCTGCCTGTGCTTAGGTTGCAGACAAGGTCAGTAAACCCTGACTGAGATGAAGGGGGCAGAGACAACACAGTGACAATTTATCCACTCTAGTGCTAAACGGCTCAACCACATTAAAGGCTTGCAGGGCTATTATGGGCTGGAAAACACCACCTTTAAAATAATGATCATTCCATAGGGAGGCATCAAATGAAGGCAACATCCCTTCTAGACTGATGACTATCAAGAGCTGATTGTACAGATGACAGGCATCATTAGATGTTATGTTTTCTGCTTGCACATTCACACTATACAGGAACAAACTTCACGCAAATAACTACATTAGAAGCTTGGAGAGATTCAGAAAAACTTGTTGATTTAGATACCACCTAGGCTGCAAGCCTAGTGGCCAAAAGAAAGACTGCAATTAAGGGCATCAGAGAAAGGAATGAGGGAATGAATGAGTACTGAAGACATCATGGTATGTCTGGTATGCCTGCTGAAATGCTAGGGAACAGATTACATAGATTAATCGTGCCATCCTTCCTCACTCTGAAATATACTGATTGCATAATATCTCAGATGTCAGTAATATAGCACATCTAGAGTGAAGAATGATTTAGTGTAAAACAATCATCAGGTTCTTCTGGACAGATGGCTACCAGTCCTTGCAGAGATGATGGAGGGTTAGAAAAATCAAGTACACCCACACATGTAGAGGTTAGGAATGGCAAACAGTAACACACATCTGAGTGAATTAATTGCCTTCTGGCTGCAGACAGGAAACAAAGACAGGCACCCATTCCCCTATGCTGCCCATTCCTTGTTTGTTCAGAAGTCCAGGATACGGCAATGCTATGCCAAAAAATGGAAAACATGCATCCTCATGAAGGAGCTGTTGAACCAAAGTTTATTCCTTGTCAGTACTCATAAACATGTGAGACCTTAAATGGAGAGATTGTTCTTTTACAAATGTGAAGCAGAAGTAAATACCTCAGGCCAAGCTCCCCAATTCTGAACTCCCCTGGACTTTCACTTTGGATACAGATGTCATGTTTGGCCTCTACATAATAGGGAGCTGAGGCAAAATCTTGCTATCTAAGCATCACAAAGATTTAAGAAAATTTAGATTTAATTCAAATGTTGATGACTTCAGTTCTAAATAGAAAAATCTGATAGCCTTTTACTAATTGCGCCTATTCCAGCTAATAGCTTGCTGTATATACTCAGATGAAGGAAGTACAGTCCAGCTGAGTGATGGGGAGAAAAAAGTAGTAGAGAAATAATAGAGAGAGCTGAAACAGCTGAAACATGGATTTTCATCCATGAAACTGAAAGGAACCTAAGCTGTCTAACAAAGTGCACAAGTTTCTCAATAATGAGGTCCAAAGTTGCTCTCCTTCACACCATTGCAAAGTGTGGGTAAGTCCAGAAAGCCATCTGAGGCATGACAGCAGCATAGAAACTATCACAAATGAGACGTAAATTAGTCCAACTCTCATTAAAGAAAATGGTGAAATAGATACACAAGTACTTAGGAAAAACAGACAGACAAGGGTTTGAGAGTAAAATTGCATGCTTAAGTAATAAGCTTTTTAATAATTTCTGAGATGTGTATTCATCAATTTCAAACAGAAGAAGTTTCCCACGGTTTTGTGCTAAATTAACAGCTGTTGCCTTTACCCCCACTGAGACAGAGCATGCTGGAAAACAAGAACAGAAGGTGTTATTCAGAGCTGCAATGGTATGCCTCCCATTTATCTTGAGAAGCTCCTGTGTATCTAGTGCAAGCTGCTCAACAAGGTTCCTCTTGAGGAAAAAACTGAAAATACTGCTCACAGGTATCTCTGCTCACAGGTTTTCCACCAGTGAATCTCACTTAACTTACACCGCCTCAAAAAAATAAGAAGAATTAGCATTGTCTTATTTCTACCAGTGGAGGCAAAAACAAGACTAAGTGACTCCGCAGAGATTGCCAAAGGAGACTCTATTCGATCCAGTGGCTGCTGAATTCTGGCTCCATCAGTATCTGGGCCATGTGCCCTGCAGGTTGTGCTTCCTGCCCTAGCACTACACCAGAAAAGCGCAGCAATACAGGCTTTTTACCAATAACTGAGTACAATAAGAGGGACCCAAAAGAAGGAGCCAAGTTACCATTTGTTCAGTAGGCAAAGGACACTGATGTGAATGACAGCAAGCTCATGTTGTCTTAGCCTCTGCTGCCAAACTGGCTAAAGAAGTGCTGTGCTCTCCTTCCAATCAGAAGGGGTAACAGTCCAATCGTAAAAATGATGTGGCCATTGCTACTTGAAAGACACACAAGTCTAAACCAGAAATCATGCTGTATAACCATGTTTTAATGGCAGATATCTCCCTCAAAGGTTAGAGCCAGGGCAGAAACCTCTGCAAAATGAGAGGCAGGATTCTCAGACAAGATTTTCTATGAAAGCTTATGGCCTTGTTCTCACTTTGAATTAGGGCTACTTTACCTTGTTCCATGACACAGAGAAGGACAAAAACTTTTCTGAGCAGAAGGCTGAATTTCCCATGTCTAAAATAATAGGATGTCTGCACCAAACTATATCTTCAAGTGTTTCTTTACTACAAATACAAAAAGAAAACTGTGCTACACATGGAGACTTCTTTGATACCTATATTAGAGTCTTTCAGGTCCAGTGTGGGAAACCTACTCTGTATTTTATAAAAAACTGACAGTTGCTGCCACACCAAATAGGATATAACAGACAAGCAACAGTCTTTGAAAACCTTTCAACTGAAGATATTTATTGACAGAAGTCACTGTGAACTGCAGTTTTGGACTGGAACTGCCAGAACTGACCTCAGAATCAGTGCAGAAATTTATTTCTACATACACAACACTTCAACTGCCATTAAAAACACCAAAAATTATGACCTCGCCTTCTGGATGCTGGAGAAAAATCCAGCACCAAAGCAGAAGCAAACATCCCAATTTTCAAGAAGGGTAAGAAGACAGACCCTGGTAATTACAGGCCTGTCAGTGTCACTTCAGTGCCTGGTAAAATTATGGAGAAGGTTTTTCCGGGAGTTATTGAAAAACACTTGGCACACAATGCAGTTATTGGTCATAGCCAACAAGGGTTCACGAGGGGAAAGTCCTGTTTAACTAACTTAGTTTCCTTTTATGACAAGGTCACCCAGCTAGTTGACCAAGGGAAGCCAGCAGATGTGGGTTTTTTGGATCTTAGCAAAACATTTGATACTGTCTCTCACAGTATCCTTCTGGACAAAATGTCCAGCACACAGCTAGACAAGTCCATAATACAATGGGTGAACAAGTGGCTGACGGGTTGGGCTCAAAGAGTTACAGTAAATGGGGTCACATCAGGCTGGCGGCCAGTCACTAGTGGGGTTTCCCAGGGCTCAATTTTAAGGCCAGTGCTCTTTGTTGTTTTTATAAATAATCCGCACACAGGAATCAAATGTACATTAAGTTTGCTGATGATACTAAACTAGGAGGAGCTGTGGACTCCCTTGAGGGTAGAGAGGCCTTACAGAGATCTGGATAGACTACAGAGCTGGGCAATCATCAACCACATGAAATTTAACAAGAGCAAGTACAGGATTCTCCACTTGGGACAGGGTAATCCTGGTTATACACACAAATTGGGGGATGAGAGGCTGGAGAGCAGCCTCATAGAAAGAGATCTGGGGGTTTGGGTGGATGGCAAGTTGAATATGAGTCAACAGTGTGCCCTGGCAGCCAAAAGGGTCAACCATGTCCTGGGGTGCATCAAGCACAGCATCGCTAGCTGGTCAAGGGAGGCAATTGTCCCACTCTGCACTGCACTGGTGTGGCCCCACACCAAGTACTCTGTGCAGTTGTGGGCACCTCAATAGAAGGACATCAAACTATTAGAGTGTGTCCAGAGGAGGGTGACCAAGATGGTGAAAGGCCTCGAGGGCAAGACTTACAAGGAGTGGCTGAGGTCACTTGGTTTGTTCAGCTTGGAGAAGAGAAGGCTGAGGGGTGACCTCATCACAGTCTACAACTTCCTCAAGGGGGGCAGTGGAGGGGGAGGTGCTGATCTCCTCTCTCCGGTGACCAGCGACAGGACACAAGGACACAGAATGAAGCTGCGTCATTGGAAGTTCAGACTGGACATTAGGATAAGATTCTTCACTGAGAGGGTGATCAGTCACTGGAACAGGCTCCCCAGGGAAGTGGTCACCAAGCCTGTCAGAGTTCAAGGAGCGTCTGGACGACACTCTTAGTCATATGGTTTAGTTTTACGTAGTCCTGCGATGAGCAGGGAGTTGGTGGCAGGCCTGGTGCTGTAGTAAAAATGAAGGCTTCTGCAAAACAATTTCCAAAAGCATGTTTTCACCAACTGCTCCAGCTTTCAGGAAGCATCAGACGAGTGCTGATAAAACTTTGCCAGGTGTCCAACATCTGCTTGCTGTGATCTATGTCACTTCTAATACACTCTGCATAATGGAAGCCAAGAGAGGAAAGGCGGGGGAAGAGATTTACAAACAATTCCATCACTCCTACATTAAATTTGTCCCTCCCCATGCAAAAGGAAAGGCAGTTTTCCACTACTACTACTTTTGCATTAAATTTACAACCTGAAGTGCTATGGAAAAGTCTGGTTAGCAACACGGCAATACAGTCTGACAATATAAACAGCATGGAAAGATCATAAGCTGCTCTAGGAGTTCATCTAGCTTAGAGAATTGCAGGCAAATTTTGGCTAACTCTTAAAAGAGACAGTCACCTTGCTTTGCCAGGACGGAAGTTCTTAAGTCATAAAAAACCTTTTGATGGGAAAAAAGTCAAATGGAGTAAGTTATACATCAGGAAAAATTTAAGTTTCCTGTTGAATTATTCGTTGTACAAAAGAATTCCAGCCATAAGGAATCTGTCAGAAATCCTGAAATTCTTAACAGCTTTCCATTTCTGGAAATGGAAAAATGGACAATCAGTCATTTTTCACTGCTGATAGGCGATGGGCTTCCATATTTTCAGAGTTATAAAATAAGAACACAATCAGGCCTTTTGGGGAGAGATTAATTTCCTAGTCCATCCTTCCCTGTAGTAAAATGCCTTTTGTATTTTCATTTCTTTTTAATCAGACTTTCATCAGTTGTAAGTTTGAACTGGATCCTGAATTACCAACAGCTTTTCTTGGTCAACGTTGTCTCATCCTAAGAGAACAATAACTAACAATAACTAACAATAACTACCATGTCTATACCTTGGATGGGTTCCGTTAACTTAACTGTGGAAAAAGCACACCTTTCTGGTGAAAACTTTGAGCAGTCTCACTTCTGCAAACGGATACCACATACTTGACATCAAACTGGACCTATTAATAGTGGGTTCATCATAGGGCCCTCTAAGCAATAGCCAAACAATGTTGTGGCTACTATCTCCTTTTTTTTTTTTTTTTTTTTTTCCTTCCATTGACAATGTTTTTTTAAAAGTGTAGGAATGGCAAGAGAAAAAAAAAAAAAGACATATAAACCTTGCCTATAAGTATATGACTTTGTTTCTACCACGATGTTTACATTGGATATCTATAGTACTGTTGCATGTGGCTATTTATGCTCTAATGCTAAAAGCACACATAACAGTTGATAGTCACTGTTACTATGCTTTTTATCATGAACATTTCTATAAATCTCCCTGAGATCTCTTTTTAAATATTAATCAACTATTAAAATATGTTTCATGAGGCACAATGAACAACCAGAACTTCAGAAATGCTTTGCATGTAACTCATCAAGCAAATACGGAAATGGCTACGGAATTTAAGAAAAACTATTTCTTGTGGTAAGATATTTAGCTAGCATACAAGCTACCATTTTATCCCTTCTTACAAATGGAGGGCAGCAAGTTTAGAACTCACAAAATACATTAAGACTATGAGTTCTTCAATTACAAACCATTACTTTTAATGCAGGTACTGCACAAAAGTCAATACATTATGAAAGAGGTCACACTAGGTAATCATGTGTCCTTCAAAGCTTGAAATTTATTTACAAAGCTACTTAAGGGATGTAGATACCTATCTTCCCTTTGAAATCTGTTACCACAGATTATTTCCCTTCAGTATTTAGAAGCTTTTTAAAAGACAGTGTATTTCTTGGAGACATGCCAATGCACTAGCAAATAGTTTACAACCATTCATTCACAAGGGACACCAGCCTCCAGAGTATGCTCCCTTTGCCTTATTTCACTCCTAGCAATACTATTCTTTCTGCCAAATTGTACCAGGCTGCAGCATGTCAAACTATTCAGTCATGAACCAGTTGTTCGAACTTTTAAATAAACAGTAAGAATTATGGAAGGATCAGTGACATTCCACACACAAAATTTGCCTGAAATACTTTCTCTTGTAGCCAGAATTTTATTAAAGGGCCATTTACTTAGTTAAAAGTTTCTGGTTCTGCCTTTGGCCAACTCTGTCCAGGTGTATGATGCCTGAATTTTGCAAACCTGGGTGCTAGAATTTATTAGGGTCTTTTGTTCACCTTGCTTTCCTAAAAAACTTCAGAGAAACCTAAGATACTTCCAGATTACACAACTTCTAATGAGGGCAGATTTGCACAGAGTGCATTTCAGATACTTATCAACAGCCATCTGTAACAATCTGAATACTAGAGCCCTTTTGGCAGCAAAAAATGAGGCCTTCAGAGTTTGTAAACTAGGAGTTTGTAAGAATAAAAAATAGAATTCAACTCTCATAAGCTTTAGGTAGGTTTTTAAATACAGTTTTTACTACAATCAGGTTAACTAAATCAGCAAGCACTGTTAGGTTTTAGAGGGAAAAAAAATATACTCTTTTAATTAAAACTGCCATAGTATTTTCTGGGTTTTCTTTCCTGAAACCTGCAACTTGTGTACTTCTTACAAGGCATTAACTTGTGAAGCTTTTTATTTAGGAAACTATGTACACATAAGCACAATATAGCTAGAACAGAAGCCAAAGCATTCAAGGCAGAGCACCTGGCACCAAGTGGCTAAGTCAGAGCAGCCAGAGCATTGCCTAGCACTGCATTCAGTTTTGACCAGAATAGTTAGCAAATGCACCACTGTAGAGAAAGTTGAAAACACAGGTGCAGCAGCACCACCTATGAGAAAGTCACAGCTGTTGGTGACTTGTGATTATCCATGGCCACTGGCAGCATGACAGACAATGCAATACACAAGGTTAACACGTGGTAAAGAGAACAACTCCTTGAGAAGTAGTAAAACATCACATCTATGGACGTCCTCTGTTGTGCACAAGGCCACCATCCAGGGCTCAAATTCCTCAGGAGATCAGAGTGAGTGTCCTCTGCCCTGAGGTCTGTGCTGTCACTCTCCACCAGACTGGAGGGATGGGGTCCTTGGATGCAGTATGAAGCATGCCTGTGTCAGGCAAGAGAAATCTCAGAAATCAGTATCCACCTACTATGCCTATCCTGCATGRTAAACAAGTTCTAGATTTTATGTTATTGAGCAGTGTAGTTCTGTCCTGGCAGCAACCCACCCAATTCTCCCACGACAGCTGTCTTTACCGAAAATTACCAATGTTTTTTACATGAAACTGGTGGGTCAGCTGGATTGTGCTTACCCAGGTGAAGCCACACTCACCGCCCTTTTATTTCCTCTTGACAGCCAGATTGACTGGCTTTCTGAAATGCATGAGATCATGTTAAAATGGTCATAGAGTTTTGTGTTCTTATTTCTACTTGCATCTGTCAAACTTTCCAAATTGCTGGCATACCCTACTGATGGGAATTTTAATTGCTCCATTTTCCTTTTCCCTAATCTATACAATTGCTTCCCATATGGTCATTTCTATGCAGAAAAATGCAAACTATTCTGGAAATTTAAATTCAGGAAGTTTTATATAATCACTGATGTCTTAGTGCAGTTTACATGCATTCCTGATCAAATCCCTAGGCTGACTCCAGAGTGTAGAATAATACCTTTCTGTTGACACAATGCTTTATACGCAGTGTTGCTGAACACCGTAACTGACAAAGCACACCGACATTTTCCAAGCAGTTTCTTGAAATGCTAGGAAACATGAAGGGGCTTTTCTCCAGGATTTTTCCGTTTTGAAGAAGCAGGCTGTGAGCATGTGAATAATTTGTGAGCACAGTAACGACCTCCTCCAGCCCTTTTCACAGCCAACTAGGATCTCGGAGGCTACCCTTGTTCATTCACGTTGAAAAAACAGTTCCTGCAGGTTTCTCATCTAGAAAGTCTCTACAGGAGTTAGGTATGTGGAGGAAAAAAAGCTGCAAGCTGAGAGCAGATGCTCTCAGATGTATAAAGAGATGTGAGAAAGATGCTGGGGGCTGGAAGCAGCAAAGAGGAACACCTGAAACTAGAAGGAGCAAATATGCTTAGAGGGAGGACAGGGAAAAAACATGCAGGAAGACAATAAAGGCACTGTCTGGCCTTAGACAAGAGGACAGACAGCGTAGAGGGATATTGATGGATTGCAGGGAATTATGGAAAGCCCTGAGGTAAAAAGATACCCAGGGCTTAAGTGGGAAGGAAGAAGTGTGGGAGAAGGGAGAAGTGGTGTCAAAGTGCTAGGAAGAACGGCCATTTTGGAAATCTGGATTTTGCTTTTAGTGATCAATTTAATTATTTAACTAGGCAACTTGCAGTAGTTCCAGAATAACCTGGCAAAATACACACTGTGTCTTTGGCATGTTAAAGCCCCCTTATACTACTGCATTAACTTGCAGGTACATGAACTCATGATAGCTCGCTAGCTAGAGGTACTCCCTTTAAAACCCAAATGTAACAGATTGAAAGTACGTCTGTGTGCAGCCTTTTAATGCCAAGTAGTGTGTATAATAAGACTTATAATAAAAATATACCCGAATGGTTGAAATCTGACATCCTTCATTCCTGGCTTTTGGCTTGTGCAAAGCTGGTCATCAGACAGACTTGAAAGCCCCACCAGTGGTGTTTACTGGGAATGCAAGTGCAAATCTTAAGCTAACCAAATGTCACAAATGAATGAACTTCTGCCATCTTGCATATTGAAAGAACTGTTTTGATAATGACATAGTGATTACTTTCTCATAAGTATGCCTGGAAAGGCGGCTCTCAAATTACAGAATTTGAAGTTTTCTGATGTAATATTCCTCTTAAGCACTACACATAATACTTAGATCTTGTAACAGTTAATGGAACCAAAGGTGCAAAATGAAGCATTCAAAAGCAAGGAAACACTGGAATTACTGTTGCCTGTAGCAGATCAGTCCAGCCCTGTTGTCAATGTGGAGTATGCTATAGTTTAACTTACACAACCAAACACCAAATTTTCCACAGGTAAAGACTCACTTGAGAGCCACAGTTTCAARGAATTTGAATCTTTTACTTCTGCTTGTTTGTTTTGAAACTGTTAGCATGTTTTGCTGTAAGCAGGTCACTAGAAACGGCTGCAGGCACATCACTATTATGGATGAGGATTAGGAATCAGCATGTGGGAGTAAGTGGCAACAGCATGCAATATTTAGACTGTGGCATCTTGGACTCAGTCTGTAGTTCGTCTCTGTTAGCTGTCAACTGGGTCTGGGCAAGCCCAAGGGACCTTAGGCCAGTCAACCTCTTCTTATGTGTCTGCCCATATTGAACACCTTAAAGGAACTCAGCCTCAGGCACATAGGGAAATCTGAAGGTTTGGCATTAAGTTTTATCAAGCCATGGTGCAATGGATTACCCTGGCTTGATTTGGTGTTTTACTTCTCATCTAAGAAAAACACCTGCATTTTCCTCTCCTTACCTTCTTCAGAAGGAGGTTTTTGCCAATGGTAAAGTTATTCTGCAACATTTGAATGCACTGAGAATAGAAAATTCATAAGTGTATCTAACTCTGACATTTTGTGCTTGTTGACATGCTAAACATTTACTATGGTGAGGATGAATTTATGGCTACAGGGTAAAAACATCTTTGTTCCTCTGGCTAACATAGCTTATTTTACATTAAAGATACCACAAAACATCTGCAAGAGCTGCTGAACTCCACATTTTTATCAATATTTACATAGGCTTTTCATTGAAAACAACAATTCTTTCTGCATCGTGCAATACCAGTTCCAGTCCTTTCTCCGCTTTTGCTGCCTCTGTCACAGAAAATGTGCATTCACATTGCCAGTGAAGTTTATTGCCAGGAAAATTAATTCTAGGAACAGAATGAAACATTTTCCTGAATTGAAAGGCAATACGCAACAAATGCAAACTTATTTAAGCTCCACCTGCTTTGATTTTTCTTCCAAAATAAATGCTTTTGAAAGACTGTCAAATGAAAGCACATCACTGAACAATGGCCAGGACTAGCAGAGGACTTGCAGGCCAGCAGCCAGCCAGACCTACAAACCCACAAAACTGCTTGACATGCAACACTTTGCAATGCCCGGTTTCTCACTGTGAGCTACGGTAAACTATTTGGTTCAAAGTATTTAGCACAGTATCTCCACATTTATCCAACAGTAAGCAGTAGAAATATTTGTGACTAACATCAACCTGCTGCCATCTTCTGGAGAAAAGTTCAGGACATTAAACAACCGCAAATACAATCAATTCTTGCTTGCTCCCATTATCTTGGGCTTTTATCTCACAGTAAGGCAATGCAGTATTACTTGTGCAGTAGTATTACTTAGAGAGAAACAAAGAGGTTAGTGACCTCACAGGGAGTAAGGATCCTTTTCACAAATCCCCTTTCACTGACCCTTTACCATACCTGCAATAATCTGGATAGTGACTATCAGAGGAACAAAGTGGCTTCAGCATTAAGTAGTAGCTATTATTTTACTTGGAAAAATACACCAATCCAGCAACAATAAAATATACTTCAGAAACCAGAAAACACGAGTAAAATCAGGAAAGGCAGAATATGATATGAAATAGGCAAAACAAGGTTAAGTTAACCAAGCCAGAACTGCAAGACTATAAAGGGATGCCACTCCACTCACTTCTCCTACCAGTTAGTCTTGACTCTTGCCTGTTCTTTGCGCTAAGTGTGTGCAGCTGGGAAATATTCCACACAGAGGGACACGTCCTAGGACATGAGAAACCAGCACATGATCATTCCAAGGGGAGATACAGGATTCACATGCCCAGGTCACTTCTTCCCATATTTGCAATGAAGAGCAGCAAATTCTTCACCACAACATATCCAAACTAGTGGCGAGGATAAGGAATACAGATGAGAAAATTATATTAAGTGCACTGTGGTATTAGTTTTGATGCTTAGAATATTCAGCAGAAAGATAACAGCAATTTGCAATCCTTTAGCCCATTTAATCCAACCATAACTAGCTCTTGATGAACTGAGGTTAACTCACATGAAAAATTATTATTGAGAGACACTACTTCAAACATTTACATGAACATGCTCACAGTAAGATTACTCAGAAGGCAGTGCTGCCATAGTTCAACTGAGCATCAAATGTTGCTAGGGGTACAACATGCAGGTCTGCAAATTACTCTGGCAGACCAAGCAACAAAAAGTCAGATGCACAGTTTGCAGAATGCTTTACAAGGCTGAAAAAAATAATACAGCACTCATATGCAGTACAGTCATTCCTTTCCTTAGGGAACAGGAAATACAGACCTCCTGGTGCACTCAAACATAAGCTTCACCACAGCCTGAAAAGCAAAGACTCTAGGAAGGAAACTGAAAATGCATTGAAGGTCACAAGTTCCCAGCTGACTTCAGAAACCCAACTTCTATACCAGTACCTATCTTCTCTGCCAAGAGCAACTATCTGTGCATCGTAACACCAACCCAAGTTTTAATAGAAAGAGACAGTCATTTTTGACAGCTGTTTTCCATCAGAAGGTACTGATGGAAATAATCCATGAAAATAGGTTGATTTTTAGGCAACTTAATGAAAATATTTTTGTTTGATTTTAAAAACAGGTGTGTTTTCCTGTAAATCCATCTTCAAATTTTCCCAATAGTTTAAGRTTTTAATGTTTTATTTCATGTTCTGGCATTTTATGCTCCTACAATGCCATGTTGATGCCTCTGAAAGAAGTTACATCAGAACATATGACATCATAAAAACTCTCTTTGTAATCCACTTGCATTACAATTCAGTAAATAGAAATTTTGAAATAACATGTAAAAGAAATTAATTTTACAGTCTTATCTATGCAATAAGGGAAGAAAATACTGCCAAAGCATTAAACTGTCAGTCCTTGATAAAGTCAGGATTTTCTAACCATTAGGTCTCCTCACTATTTGAAACAATTTTTGCAAGAAGTATTAACTGATTAATACTGACTTCCAAATCTAAACCTGCTAAGCAGCAGGGAGAGGCCTTAGAGAGAAATGTTGAGTAAGGCTTACTCTCCTGACCAGCATTACCACAGAGATTGTTCCTCCTACTGCAGAAAATCTGCCTGAAAAGCAAGCCAGCACAGCTGGTCAAGCCCCAGGAAATTATTCTTGGCTCACACCAATGGTTTGCATCTTTCTTCAAGATCAACAGCTTTGATTTGCAAGAACCAGCTGTTCATGCTCCCTAAGCACCTAATTATATGGAAAAGTGAGGGCATGACCTCTGAATCTCAGCCTCAGCCCTGGTCTTTACTGGTATGACCAGCTTTCAGCAATCCCAGGTCCCTGAGATCAGTGGGAAAGTCTGGGACAAGGAAGACTTACCATTGGTGGAGGAGGAGCAAGTTAGGAAACAAACAAATGGCATACCCAGGTCCATGGAGCACCCACAAGCACTGAGGGAGCTAGCCCATGTCATTTTGAGGCCATTCTCTTTATCATTGAAAGGTTGTGACAATCAGGGGGAAGTTCCTTAGGGCTGGGAAAAAGTAAATGTCATTCCTGTCTTCAAGAAAGGCAAGAAGGAGTTTCTGGGGAACTACAGGTCAGTCAGCCTCAATCCCTGTGAAGATGACGGAGTAAATAATCCTGGAAAACAAATTCCAGACACTGGCTGTCAAAAGGGCTGGAGGAGGTCATTTGGAGTGGTCAGCATGGATTGATGAAGGGGAAATCATGCTTAAACCAAACTGAAACCTTCTACAATGAGAAAACTGGCTTGGTAGATGAGGGGAGAGCAGTGGATGTTGCGTATCTTGACTTTGGTAAGGCTTTTGACACTGTCTCCCATAACATCCTCATCGACAAAACTGATGGAAGTATGGTTCAGATTTTTTTTTTTTTTTTTTTTACACTACCCTGGCTGACTAACAAAATTCCCTTGTAACATGATGGATGAAGCCCCGTCCAACCTGGCCTTGAACACTTCCACAGATGGGGCATCCACAACTTCTCTGGGTAACCTGTTCCAGTGTCTCACCACCCTCATACTGAGTGAACCTTTCTCCGAGATGTTATGTACTGCAAAATTCAGATCAAGCATCTTTGATAAAAATTACTGTCAAGAATCTTGATTTGGTCATTTGGTCTTTCCGTTGGTATGAACTGCCTGAGAGCCAAACACAACTTCCACTGTGTAGGACAGCATGGAATGCAATATGAGCACTGCGTAAGAGGGAAGCAGAATAGCTACAGTAAACCTGTTCCAAGGACAAGAGACATTTCTCACACAATTTATTTCATGGCCTTTGATGATCTGTGCAGCACAGTTCCTGCATACACATACTGTTTCTCTTATATTCTGATGAACAGCAGCTAGCTGATGAATATCAGTTAGCAGCACACATTTTACCACTTGCTTTCTTTCCCACAGGCTACCTTACTTGCCATCTCCTTGACTTGCAACAGGTGCCAGTTGTGTCCTGTTCTCCATTTCTCTTCATACACATATTTTCTACAGCAGCTACAGCATACACACCACCAGTCCTATTTTGATTAAAAACATCCATCTTCCACATCTCTAATTAGGCTTCTTGGCGAGATTTTTGTCTTTTAGACTGAAAGCCTCTTGGGACAAGGACTGTTTCTACTTGTATTGTCATTGCTCTATTACTTAAAAAACAAAACCAAACAAACAAACAAAACCCCCACCAAACCAAAAAAAAAACCCAAAAAATGTGTAAATAAACTCTTTAAGCAACTAAAGATGTCCAGACACAAATGCAAGTGAAATGATTGTGCCCCTGGCTCCTGTGGTACTTTGTTTACCATGAAAGAGCTTCTTGCAGCTTTCCCTGACTGGTATTCCTAAGTGCAAACTAAAATGCACGCAGCTGGAAGAGACAGTCAAGCTGCCAGAAAGTACATAAATGAGTGTATGTGGATTAGATCCACCTCTTGGGATGACTCTGCCTACCTGTAAATGTACCAGAAACCACTGTCAGTGCCACAGAGAAACACCATCAGATGTGATACATGATTTAGAAGTGTTAAAATGCCCAGAATAGGAACAGAAAAATACTCAAACTCTGCAATTGTGCTTTATGCCAATTAAACACAGAGTTCCCCACCTGTATGCCCACATGTAATGCATCAGACACAGCTGAACAGCTTCACATAGACTGGAATATAGGTAGGTATCACCAGGTAGGAGGTCCGAAAAGCACTCTCATATGGAAGTGCTACCTCCAAATGGTGCCACAAGTTAGCCCAGCTGAAGTTGTTAAGCATTGCAGATGGCAAGATAAAGCTCTCATGCAACATTCTGCCACAGCTACCAATAGAGTAATTTCTGCCAAAGTTTTTCCAAGTGATGCAACACAGAAGACTGAACCAGAACTATTAAGCCGTGAATGTAATTCAGGCTTGCTAAAGGACCCCATGGCCAAATTCAAGCTGGAGCACTCGTATCCTTTTAAGTCCTTACTCATCCCATCTTCTCCCAATCTCCACTAAAAAAGTTTAATGAGTAGCTACCAAGTATTTTAGATCATTTACCAGTGCAGTTCTGAGAAACCTCTCTGTAGTTATACTGAAGATGAATATACACTCTTCTACATGCAAAACAATGAAAGCTATGAGTTATTAGGCAAAAGCATATGATCACTTCAACATAGATCTCAAATACACCATAAAAATCTGCTTCCTTCTATTCAATTGTCCCCATGACACTGTGGAAGACTGCTCATCCCTTGTGCAAGGCATTACAAGAACCTCAGCTATGTGCTTATGGAACTACTAAAGTTTCAATGTTACTTCCTTGTGCATAAATGGGTTTTGCACAAGATGCAGGAGCAAGAAAAGAAGTAATCCTTGCCTGCAGTTGCTCTTGCCCTTACGCATTCTTAGTTTAAGAGATTTTAGTCAGTAGATCCACACAAATTGTGGGAAGGGAAATAAGAAAACATGGCTACAAACTCATCAGTTATCTCAAACACCTCCTCACTGTACAGCTGCTGCTACAAAAAGCCAGCCTGCATTGCTGTCCTAATACACTGGAATTCTTACCCCCATGCCTCCATACACCATCTCACACATACACCATCCATGAATGAAAGAAACTTGGTGTGAATTTGACCCATAAGGAATGATACACGTATTTCTGTATCTCTCCATACATGCATGTATACAGACACATCCATAAATGTCACTGATCATTTAGCAGTTGCGTGGTAAACATCCATACTGAGAAGTACTGAGCACTGAACATGTGGAATCATTAGAAAATTTGTAGCTCTCACATGGGATCCATACCCCAGTGACCTGGTCACTGCTGTATCTAGTATATTAGCTAGAACAGCTAGGTCAGAAGAGTCTTTCCCTAACATCTCAAAGCTGTGATGGAACAGATCATCTTAATTTTAAAAAATATGTCTTTCATAACCTCTACTTCTTCTGCCTCTCCCAGATGATTAAAAAAAAAAAGTATTTTCTCAGTCCACACCATCATAGAACACCATCATAGACAGTACAGAATGCGTGACTCCTTAAAACGTTATCTTTCTACCTTTATGCAGAATTAACACATGTATTCTATTCACAGCTATTCCTAGCACAAAGTAGAAATTTTGTCTCTCAGCTAGTGCTACCACTGGCCACAACGAACCATTCTAAAAGCAGCAGTAACAGAGGGGACTTGCTGTTCATTAAGTCTTGTAATTGAGACCCCTTCTCCCATTAGTTGCACAAATCCACTGACAGAACTGTATTTGCATTTTTCAATGCTCAGTGAACTAGCGACAGTCAATTATGTTCTTTTAGCTTTACTTTTCAATAAAAATAGACTGATATATGTTCAGTACAGACAGAACATATACAGGACAGACTGCAAACAGTTATCTGTTATCCTGCAAAAGTTACAGCAATCTATGTTTTGTTATAGCTACACATTATTTGATATGCTACTACCAAACATTGTACCACTTAGTATTATACTTGGAGGGAAGATATTCCAGAATATTCCAGACACTTCATCATACCTTTATGAGCAACGCCTGTATGCTTTGGTAAGAACAGAACGTTAGTATAATCTTCCAAAGTAAAAGACACCAAGGAACATAGAAGTCCGTAAACCTGTCCTTTTGGAACTCAGCTGGTAAGGATGCGCAAATCTAAACTGCGAAATACTGACTGCTCTGCAGTGCTGCACTAAGTTATGACATATTCTCCTCTGGAGAGGAAAGTGAGGTATTTGCACTGTGTACTTCAGCTCATGATAATCCAGCGCACCGAACTTCAGGAGGCCAAATTCCTTATTCTTAGGAAGTTAAATGGAGGAATCTTCTGATTAGGAAGTTAATGAGAAAATTAATTTCCCAAGCTTAATGGGCAAGTACTTTTGAATGGTATTTCAGGATAGGTATCTTAGACACTTAACACTGTACATTATGAATACTGTATTCCTCTTCAGCAAATACCCAGTTCTAAAGAAGTCACAAAAATATATACAAAGTTGTATTTGTAGCTGCTGATAATACCCTGCTGTTCTCCCAACTCCCCCTCACTAATCAGTAAATCACTGCTCTACAAGAGAAGGATTTTACCCTGAAGTTCAACATAACTATGATGGCCTTCTAATATAAGCCTAACCAAAATTTCCTAAGTATCTGCCACAAACCAGTGGTCAGGTGAGCTACTACCTATAACACAAAAACCATAGTGTTGCACTTACCTGCAAGCACTAAAGATCCCTAAGGTGCACAGGTATATAATTTCTGCTTTTATATATACATCACTAGGAATCTGAGGCCACGTCTTCACAGGAAACTCAAAATTCTTAGCTGTCATTTCTTAATCTAGAACTGTCAATGTAGCAGCAACCCAAAATCCAGTTTAACTTTTCTTAAGACAGGCCATGATCAAGGTATTATCCAAATCCTTAGATTAAGCTACCCTACTAGCTCATCTAGCATCTGAGAGATTACTGCAAGCCTCAAAGACAGACCTATACTTCAATAGATCCCTTGGTTAGAACCAGAGGATCCTTCTCAATCCAGATCTCAGTGCTACATGTTTAGGTCCTTGATAGCACAGTCCTCTAACACAATAGTCAAATCACTGTTACTTCTCTCTGGAACACGTTTCCCAAAGTCAAATATAAATACTTATTAAAAAAAAGGAATGATAACATACAGAATGAGGAATGGAGGGAGCAGATGCACTTGTACCTTACAAATAAGAGTTTGAGAAAAGTACTCAAAAATACAGTTTATAATCTGCTTGGTATCAACATTTCTATTGGTTTTCTTTTTGGAATACATGTACTTGTTACTCATGATGAGTACAACAATGCATACCAGCCTGATATAAACTCTGGGTGAGAATTTCGTACTTTTTAAACTCTCTTCGTAATTGTTTCGTAGCTTTAAAACAAACTAAGGCATGTAATCTGAATGAGTCAGAAAGGTTTTTTTCCCCCGATAATAATTTTATTCTTAACCTGCAAATATGGGAGAATGGACGTTATGCTGAAAAGCCTAAAGCTAACATTGCTTTCAAGAAAAGTTTGCGTACATTCGCAAGACTAACACTAATAAAACCACTAATGAATCCTCCTATTTTCAGTTATCTCTTCCATTTGTAAAGCTCTAGCTCTGTATCTTTTCCAGAATTAGCATGTTTACAGAGGAAGTATCACTTTGTATTACATTAAAAACACAGGCTCAAAGCCAGTAACACCCATTCAAAAGCAAGTTTGTGGCCAAAAAGTGGAAAGCTCTCCTCTTACAGATGCAATCCACCTACACTAGAAAAATGGGAAGCCTCCTTGCCATTTGTTTACTCCTATGACAAAAACAAGAACCACATGGTTGAATAGGCAGAATGGGGGAAAAATACTTCCTGTTTTAGAGCTTTAAAAATTCTCTAAGATACCTTTATTTGTAATTTTTCCATATGCAACTTATAGCAGTGAATAACAGCACAGCCCTAAAGAGCAGTGCAGCCTGCTAGCCAAGTAACTGCTACTCCAAGCTCCTTCCCCCAGCCTCTTTTACATACCCACAGGAGCACAGCTGACAAATGCACTTCTTCAAGGATGGAACTACGTGCAAAGACACAGGCGATAGAGGAGACATGTTTGCTAAGAAAAACAGTTATGGTTCAGGTCTTTCCCAGCAGATGCTCTATTGCAGAACAAAAAAAAAAAAACACAAAAAAACCAAACCAAACAAACAAACAAAAAAAACAAAAAAACACACAAAACACCCAAAAAACCAACACTTTTCAGCAGCAGTCCTTGGTGACAATTATGTCAGAAGATGATCTAGGAACCTCCAAAGCAGGGACAGAGCACACGACATTGGTACAGACTACACTACACATCCCAGCTGACTGGCTCCTTCCCTGGGGCAGCATGCCCAGGTTCTCTGGTGGCGTCCCAACCAGGTCCTGCTTTCAAGCCTCTTCTGATCAGGGCATGAATACCTTGACAGTCACCTGGGGAACCTTTGTGAAGTCACCAGCACCAAGCTCTAGAGGCCAGGCCTGCAAGGAGCTGGGCTGGGCCTGTTCCAGACAGCAGATAGCTAAGGTCAGACCTTCCAATTTTTTAGCTGTTTGACGATGATTAGATCAACATGTAAATAGGCTATTAAGAAGCACTTCCCTCTTAGCTGTTAACATGTTAGCAGCCACATTATAGCTTCCACAACCAGCCACATAAATCTCTTTTCATAAACCTTGTCAAATTCTGCTTTATAAGGAAGATGTCAAATACAGGTGGAGCTTCTTCTTAAAACCTACTTGGAACTGTTTTGGAAGAAAGGAGTAGAAACATATACCAGAACAGAAAAACAACTCTACTTAGCAATGCTTCAAAACTCTGTAAACGCATCAGGTTAGGGGTCAGTACTTTTACAATAAGTTTATCTGCTGGAACCTCAACTTTTGCATTCCCACCCCACCACAAGCAGTATTATCAGTTACTTACACCACAATGTCACAAATATATATCAACTATATGAAAATAAAGTGGCATTAACACTACCACAAGACATAAATTTTTACAACTTCAGTGTAAAACATTTATTCAGTAATATGCCTAAAGAAATAGGCACTTCAGTGGAAGTTTATAAAAAGAGAGCAGCCTCTATCAACAGGTAAAACTGATCGCAATATTGACCAGAAGTCTCAATAAGAAAGAAAAATCCAATGAATGTAGAGCACCAAGTAAAATTGGGGGGGGGGGAATTCAGGGCAAGATACAGACTCTAACAATTTCACTATTTCTCACTTGAGACTTTGTTTTTCCATTTTCTAGGATTATGCCACCTAGTCAACATCTGCTATTTTTACAAGTACGCTTAAAAAGGAATATATAGTTCTGTACATAAATGATGGGCTGTACATAGAATGCTACTATGGATGGTATGAAATTGGAAGAACCAGAGCAGGCAACTGACACTCTTAACTAAGGAGACTGGAATACAGTCTCTGCAAAAAATAGAAAGCAGTGCAACTTCTCCATCTAGGCAGCGCTTAGAAAAGATGCTACACGCTCAAGCGAACCATAATTGCGCTACTATGGTTATGCTTCTGCTTTACAAATTCTATCCTGATGACGGTTCCTTCGTGCCCGGCTTCTCATTCAACTGCTCTTTATCTGGAAGAAAAAGTGTATTAGTTAGCATTCTATAATATTCAATTAATTGACAGAAATACTGCTCAAAAACTGTTTAGCATATATTGAAAAAAACATATATGAAATGGTACTTCTAATTTTGGTAACTGTTCCAAGTAAGGTAAAATCATCTGCTATCAGTACAGCCACAATTTTAAGCAAAAGCTAAATTGCAGCAAGCAATTTGCACAAAGTATAAATCTCACTACTCCTTGAGACTAGCTTGTTGTGTTAAATTCCTAGTGCACCATTAAATACCACCTGTTTTGGTGAAAGTCTTCTGTATAACCATTACTGGCTCATTTTTATTAATGCATTTCAAAAATTGACCTCACATGTAACTAAATACTGTACCACTCGTTAAACAAAGTTGACGCTTCTGTTGGAAATGGGGGCAGGCAGGCTGCAATGCAGGATATTTCATAATAAGAAGTATATTCATGAAGTATTGCAGACTACAAACACCTGACTGACCTCACAAAAGTTCCAATTACCTACAACGCATTTCTAAACAGCCAAATTTGTTCAGAGTAAACACACTATTTCAAACTAACTTTGTGAATTCTCAAAATTTAACTTCAGATTACTCCATTACTAATGCACCTTAAGGCTTTTTTTTTTTTTTTTTAAAATAGCTGCAGATTACATCAGAAAGTCAGATGAGCACCTTTCCTTCTACTTGCAAGATGTTGATACAACTAAAGAAAGCATATTTCCTTTGCTTTTATGTCTCATCTTCCATAAGGAATAAGCATACAAATAATCCATCTCCCTACACTTCCACAGCAGGGTTCGGATGTCAGAGTAGGTTATTTATGGTAGTATACCCAGTGGCAGAACGGACAAAATCTTGTTGCTAAGGTACATGGACACTTACCCTTCAATTTATGTATTAAGTCTAATGGGATTTCATGTACCATTGACGCCATTTCCTCCAGATGTTGACAGGATACCAGCAAAGATGACAGGGAATATTTTCTTTCATTGCCAAGAGATATTGGTGATGTCGTCTTGGTAAATTCTTCATCCAAGCAGAAGAGTTCTAGAGGACTGCAAAATTCATCTCTTTCTCCTTTTTCTGGTGCAAGACTTAGGTCTGATCTACAACTTACAGATTCACCTCCATTATGTGTTTGATGCACCTCCTTTTCACTTCTAGATGCAGTCTTTTTCAGTGCTTTATATGTGTTGAACAGGGACTGTAGATCTAGCTTTGATTTTTGAATATCCCCCTTATTTTTTGAACCACCTGTTACGTATGCGCTGTCTATTACATCAAAATCAGACTCTGAGCTTTCAGATTTATTGGGATCTATGTTATCAAGTTCTTCTGGAAGTGTCTCATCCAATATCCCCAAGAAGGCAGCTTCACAACTGATGGAACTTAACCATGGAGATACATTCCAGTGCAGCAACCCATCCATTAAGGAACCCCGCAAGTGGTCTGAAGGTAGAACATTTGTTCTACTATTGTTTTCTGAACAAATATCTGGAGTATTCATGCTCTTCTTCACATATTGAAAAGTCTGTTCTTCTGAATCCTCTACTGAACTTTTGTTCAAAACAATACATTTTAATTCCTGTTCTTCAGTTCTCTCACTCTCTCCCATTCCAGGCGTTTCTGCAATTGGAGATTCAATGATATGACTTATTCTCATCCGCTCTTGAGGTCTGAATTCCATAGAACTTAATTGGGACTCCCTTTCTGACAAGGGAGAATCAAAGTCAGGTACAGGAGATGCAGGGATAGAGCACACGAATCTAGAGTCTGCCACCTTCTGCATTATAGGTCTAGCATCCACTGGAGCTTCTTCTATCATTACTTCAGCTGGGGCCAGCTCTATGTCTGATGAGCCCTCAGTTTCAATAGCTTTTCTCCATGAGCTTCTAATTTCAGTAACTAAATGGAACAAACCAAGGTGAAATGTTAGCACTTTCATACTCTCAATCTGTTTTTCTTCTGTCCCTTCAGTAACACAAGCAATCCAAGAAGGAAGATGTATAGCTGCTTTATATTGTTTATGCTTAGTTTTCTTCCTCAACACAAAGGGGATTCTACACCGGAAAAAAATCTATGTTAAATCAAATTCACAGTATTCACATCTTATTAGGCCTACTATGGTGTGTTACAGAGTGAGCCATTAGGATAACTTGCAGCTTCACCGAAATAATTATCTTTTTCTTCTTGTGTGACATGTACAATGTCAATGAACTAATTACATTTCTAATCAATGAGTATTATAAAAACAAAGTTACAGACTTACGCAGATTTTCTGGAGTTCGGGGAATTTGTTTCCTTGTTAAAAATGGGTTAAAAGCCAATGAGCTAATGAGATCTTCTAAGGCCATTCCTTTTCCTTCACCACTCTGAGGTGACTCAGATATCACTGTTTTTGCAACCTGTAGGATGTTAGAGAAGGGCAAATCCTGAGAAAGCAGAATTATAACCTCTCTATTTCTGTCAGTTATGGCTCAAAATAAATCCCATTCTCCAAATGATCTGAAGAGTTCGTAATCTCCTGACTCTTCTCCTGTCACTTACTACTTAGGCTCACAATGACCACAGTGTCTCACAAACACAAAATGAAGACAGGGGACTGAAATCAGAATTCAATTCTAAGTTCCCTCATCACCTATGAATCCATCTTTAAAATAAGAAAATGTGCTCAGATACAATATATTTAAGACACTAGTCAAGAACTGCATAACCATGAAGACTAGAGCTGTATTTGCAAAAGTAAAACATTTTAGCAGATGAAAAATAACTGTACCATTTCAGTGTAAGTTGCAACTTTTCTTTCCAAATCAAGCTGTGGCACATTTTACAGTAACTCTGGTGAAGGAATTCCTCAGTCATATCTTAAATAAAATATCTAAAAGAGGAAATACTTAAATTCCTGCTTAAAATTCCCAAGCCCCTGTTAAATATTTAACCTGCATAACTTCAGAAACAAAAAGGACTGCTGAATTCTTAATATATGCAGTAGTTCATAAAGTATGAGGTGATAAAAATCATACCATGATTCTACTGAAAGTGCTATTCACTTCACCATGATTTATAAGTATGACAACTGCACAAGCTCCATGCTTTCAGGGTGTACTTAATTGGGCAGTCACCCCTAAAATTTAGTGACACTGATTACTATCTAGCAGAAAAAAGTAACTTTTGACGTATGCAGATTACAAGAGGCATTTTATGATATAATTAGTAATTTGTTCTCTGAACTTAACGACCATTTATTTAAATACAAACAAACAAAAAATTTAAAAATAACTTTTCCTAACCTCTTCTGCCAGTTCATCTCTGGCTTTCTTAAGAGAGTCTTCTTTTTTGACAGGAGACTCTGTCTGGATAACAGGATCACCTGCATTCTCCCACATTTTTGAAATAGTGGGCTCATCCTTTCCATTTTTTAAGATCTTTGGAGGCATAGGCTTTTTTTCCCCCTTGCAAGTTTCAATACACAAGACCTAGAGGAATACACAGGAATTATTAGAAGTTTTAAACTCAGGTGTCAGAAAATTAGCATGAAGAAACTGCTGTACAAATTCTGAACAGCAATGGCCTTAGTATTTAGTCAATAAAAATACTTCAGTCTTAAATTCTAACTAAACACAAAATATTTTTACAATCGTATTTAAAGTCGGACATAAGTAGTGGCTAGGATACGGTGTTGCATAGAACACAGATGACTCATCTGCAACTACCTTGAACACACTACAATGAACAATTGTGCAATGGACAATTGTACATCCACATTGCTTTTAGGCCACATTATAACCCTTAAGTTCACACACAACTTAAAGGAACATCGAAGTCTAACCACTGCTCACACCAAAAAGACTGTTTCAGCAATCACGGAATCAGTGACACGCTGTACGTTGTACTGGAAGTCAGGTGCAAGTGCACCTACTCCCTACTGTCCTTTCCTAAAGCTTCATGAAGTCCCTGGCAGTTAGCTTTTACAGTTTTACCGGATTCAGATGTGTAAAAATACTACTTTAACAAAAACAAAAAACCACAACCCTCCCCACGAAATACTAAGTCTAGGCTTCAATCAATGTAAAAAGCAAGTATCGTAAGTTTAACTTCTTCGACAGGTAGGAAATTACTGAAGAATAACCTTTTCAATTAACACGTCTCTGTTTTCAGATGCTTTTGACAACTCCAAAGGCACTGAAGAGATCC
>JAYKAV010002895.1:91115-186334 GCA_035582835.1 Phoebastria nigripes | reverse complement strand
CAAAAAAACAAAAACAAAAACAAAATGTTTTAGAGACAAATTGAACAAGTGGCATGCAAGCCTTAGTAGAAGGCCATTATATATTGTGTGCCCCGTATCTGTCCGTTACGATTTCCCTCAATTCGTCCCGGTCATCAGAAGGCAATTTTACTATAGGGAGAACACGTGACAATTAGAGCAGATTTAGCCCTAGCTGTGTATCAGCCTCCCAAAATTAACAAATTATGAAACTTTTCCCTTGATTACCAAACAGGAAAAGAAGGGATTTTGTGATACATTTTGTAACAAGTCTTCTGTATTCTGCAATCAAAGATAACTGGAAAGTCTTCTGCAGACTTGATAATGTTCTTCTTCCCTAGATATTCTTCCTCTGAATCACCTCTGGCATCCACAGGTCTGTTCCTATATGAACTTACTGATATTTAACAATCACCTGGCTACCAAAAACTTGAGCTTTATCATTTCTGATGAGCGTAGTGCTAATTGCATAGGTCTCTAAAACGTAAGGTACAGTCCTCACTTGTTAGGAAGAATGCACCTTAAAAACGTTTGCTGTTATGTGTCTTTAGAATCAGAAGCAGACAAAAATCCATTCTGTATGAAGTCACTGAGAGAAATCCAGGCTTTAATTGTTAACTACTTGCACAACCTTTGAGATTATATGCAACTACATCTACTGATGTCTAAGTATAGGACAGCCTTCCTTTGCTAACTCCCTTTCTCTCCTAGTAGGCAACTTTCAAGTATCTGTAGGAGTCATATTACAAAATACAGTGTTATTCAAAAGGTCATGAAACCTTCCTGGACTAAGTAAATAACAAACAGGCCAAAACTTTTTAGAATACCATTGTTTTGTGTTCTATCCTTTGCTGGAACTGTAGTAAGAGAAGTTACAGAACAAAGTGATTTTAGAAAATTCGTAAGAAAAGCCTTGTTGAGAAGGTTTAGCCCAGTAACTCTGCTTGGGAGTCAGGGGCTTCTGTTTTGGTTCAGGTTTAGTTCTTTTTTTTTTTTAAACACAAAAGAAGGGCTCCTATGAATGTCTGTTCTTTTATTCTCAGGCTATACTGAACATAAATGCCTATCTCAACCCAACCTAAGAAACAGAATTCTGTTTTCTCCACCCGCCTCTTAAAACTTGAAAGAATGTAGTTAAAAACTCAGATAAAAACCTTGCAACTTGGCTGCTGCACATCCTATTCAGCAGCAACCAGTTGATCAATAGATCACCAGCTGGAGAAAGCAGCAGTTACTTTAGGACTAGCTTGCTAAATCAGGTGGATGTGACATGTAAGGAGTGGGCTACTGAAATATTCCACTAAGGATCGAGAGATGCAATATATTCAACAAGTAAATTTCTATTTTTTTCCACTGCTTTTTTATCAATTTCTCATTAACATCATACCATCTTGGTGGTGGTGTTGATTTATCCATCACAGTTTCCAATGCCCCATCATCTTTCTCATAACGGACTTCATGAATAGAGTCACAAACATCTACAAAAGCAAGTCAAGAGTTTTATTATTGCTTCTATTTTTTTTTTGCTCAGGCTTCCCAGGTGACACAAGTGACTCAGACGACTTCTGTAGACTACTCACAGGACAGCCTTTATGAACACTTCAAGAAAAATAAATTAATACACAAGCAGGACAGTGAAATCAATCCTTTTGCTCAGGTACCACCTCCAGCCACAGATGCCTTTAGCAGCCAGCACCTATTTGTGTTGTTCCTGAACATATGTTTGAGAGGCATGATTCTATCTGCTGCCCTGCACATATCAATCATACATTCCACCTTCCTCCAAACTACAATCCTAGCCACAAGCCATCATTACCCCTTTCTCTCCACATACGCATCAATTGTGTGGCACATCAATTCCACAAAGCAAAATTCCACCCACATTTTCCCCACCATCTTCACCTGCATTTATCAATAAGTATCTCTGTGGACATAGTCATCCCTCTGATCAACTCTGCCTCAGTACAAGCAAGACAAAGCACGCTATAAGGACATGTTTTGCACATTGTCAGAGGTACACGTACCTCAGCTCAGGACTCTCTAGAAAAATAAATATCTATTTTGGCACATCATTTGGATAAAACAGCCAAAGTTTAACCTCAGTAGTTCTCTACTAACCCTAAGTTTCAGCTTCTGCAAACATAAATGGCATTTCCTTTTGTATTCATCTCAACACCACCTCCAAAATCCAAGCTCGCTTCAAGTTAGGTGAGGTTAACATTTTTTTTTTTTTTTTTTAAAGCCTAACATGTTAACAGGCAGAAAGTTAGTTTTCTTGGTGGCTGGATTCTCAGATCAAGCATCTTAACCACAGAGTAGAAAGAACGCCACAGACACCAGTTTGTCTCAAGCTTTCTGATATTACCAGAAGCTCACAGCATTATTGCACAGTGCTTTAATCTCTGAAATTTTTAAGGCAAATGACCTTCCATTTGCAATTCTGTAGCCTTTGCAGCTTCCAGCCTTATACCTACAAACCCTCAGACTGCTGGAACAGTGCTTTTACCTTTGTAACCAAAAGGATCTTCTCCCTATCACTTTGCAACTTGAAATTCCAACACACATCTGCTATGTCATTTCTCCTAAAAGGGACTGCAAATGACATGATTCAAGCTGTCTTCCCCCTCCTTTTTCACCCTTTCTTTGTAGCTTCTAATTTATAACTCTATACTAGGGACAGTCAACACTTGGTCAATAAGCACTACCCAGTAAAATACAATTAGCTCATCAGCCGACTAGCATGTGCAACATCCAGGTCTGATCAAAGTGAGCTCTGATCAGCACTGTTAACTTAATGACTGAAAGCAACCAACACAGAGATCAAGTAAGGTCCTGATCAAATGGCACAGTTACTGTGGAATAAGTATTTCAGAATGCACCAGGGAAAGATGCTTACTTGAAAGGACACCTTCAATTTCTTTTCCCAGCTGGCCAATGGGAAAAGCTTTATCTTCTTTCTGTCTTTTTTATTACTCCTCCAACCAGAAGCAACTTTTACTGTTAGAGTGAATGTGTTCTCTAGAACCCATGAATGAACCTTTGTACATGGAAATCTCTCTCAACATCCTCCGTGCAAGAACAACAAAATACCAAACAGCTCCAGCACTGGTTTTTTGCCGTATCAAAAGCTTCAGAGAATCTTTGAGATATGACAAGGTTGAAAAACATAAGGCAATTGTGGCAAGGAGTCATTCAGAACCAGATTATCAGACTATCAAAGATACTTGCAAATGCAAGCAGGGAGTCTTTTTGACTCCAACTAACTTTTAACAATTGTGGCAGGGTGGGAGAAGGAAAAGAAGCTTCTCCTGTTCACCCACCTGAAACTGATACTAGGTGTTGACAAAAGACGCTATCCTCATCTTCTTCTGCAAGATTAAAAGAATRGGGTGGCGAAGCTCTTAAATCAAGTTCCTTTCAAAAGAAAAAAAAGTTACACAAGCAGGCTGAAAAAAATCTGCATATCAACAGCAATTAACAGACAATTATTTACAAAAGCTTTTCTGCAAACCAGCTGTCAGACTCAACATGAAACTCTTCCTCTCTCTGCTGGGTAGCTAAGCAAGGGTATAACTTCAGATCCCTGTATCAATGTGAGTGTCAGAATGGAAATTATTTTTCATTCATCAAGCAGATCACTTTAAAAGGGAAAACCAGAACTCAGCAGATGTTCCGACTGATAGCACATGAAAGCTCAATTCAATTTCCACTGGGGGGTGGACATGGACAAACCCAAAACCAATCAGCTTGCTCTTATGCTGATCTACTGTCTTGACAAGATGGTTCCATTCCCTGTCTCAAATGAAGACACCAGCTGTCATTAAGTCAAATGTATCTTCTTTAAGAAAGACTACTTCATAACGCAATGTCTGCTATGTTGTGCTATCCGATTCCCTAACCTTACATATAAAGCTTAAGTGTTGCAATAGGACACACCAGCTTAGATGTACATCCTCTCTCACCTTCACCCTTTCTCTTCCCCAGAATCAGACAAATTGAACACTACTTACCGGAACCTGATCTAAGATTAAATTAAAAGGACACAGGCCAAGAAAGCTTTTCCACTTCACTTCCCAGTCTTCCTGTTTTCTAGAAATAGATCCACTCGTGGACGGACAATGCTGTTGCTCTATTTCTAGCCTGTAACATATGAGCATGGAAAATGAACATAAACACATCTGTTGGTGGAGATAACAATTCTGCATCAAGATGGAGAATATTATGTGTTCCCCTTATTCTGCAAAATCTTTGATATCTATCAACTTATTCATGCATTTGTTCATGCACTAAGAACTAACTGAAAATCACAACCTAAAAGGCAGCTGCCAGGTAGTCTTCATGTTTCTTACGATAGAATTGGAAGAACTATACTAAAATACATACACACAATGAGATAAACACTTCAACTTCCCCTAAGCCACTTTCAGATAAAGTTTTAAAATCCCAGAACTCATTAACATAACAATAAAAAAAAAATCAGATCAGCTAGCAAACGAGGTCCCCAGAACAAAGCCTAAAATATTAATGAAGCAAGGGCAAAAAGCTGAAGTTACCTAGGGAAGAATCTCAGTTAAAAGTTATATAGATAATGAAGACAAATGTGAATTTCCCAGAGGCAAAGGAAAAAGATTGAACCAACATGTTCCCACTATAATGATATTATTTTAGAAAAGACTCCAAGGTAGGAAGACATGATCCTTAGACTAAAGAACAAGGAACCAGAGAAAATTTCCAGGCAATTACCTCTTTGCTTCCAAATCCTGTAGTACTTCATTGCGGAGCTTAATCTTATCCTCAATGACCTGAAATTGTTGTTTTAATTCAGATTGACAACGTTCATCTCTCAATGTCCTCAGGGCTTCATTTAATAACTGAATGACTGTTAAGAAATTCAGTTTTTCAGCTTTATATACATTTCCTGTACAAACCTTGAAGTATGGCAAGCAAGAAAAAAAAGAATTAGTGAACAGCATCAATATCAGAAAGTTATGTCTTCTGTACTCAGACCAGGGATACAAAGTTCCACTTTGTATTTTGATTCAGTTCCCAATTGTTTCATTCTTCAAAAAACGCACCCTACATTTAACCCTTCGGTTTGCTTTTAGAATCAGCTGCTTGAAAGCAGCCTATAAAGCAATATGAACTAAGAAAACTTCAACTAATGAGGTATTCTGTTTAACCACTGCCCCAAAAGATGTGGCAGGCCTAAACAGCACTGTATACTACACACTGGAAACAAAAGCCCATTAGTTAAAGCAACAGTTAAACTGGTCAACCTAGTTTTAATGTCTAAACAACAAAAAAAATCAAGTACTAATCAGGCAGACTTACCAATGCAGTTATTGAACTTAAAAAGTTAACGGTTGAAACATAACCAATACAAAACAGCAGCATAATCGTAACAAACTTCTATATACAAATTAGACATATTTTCTCCATCCTTGAGCAATCATCTCTTATCATCTGTGAAGTACTTTTTTTTTTTTTTTGAAAGGTATCTAATTACACCCCTGGGGACTAAAAAAAAATACAGTTTAGCAAGAAGGACAAAAATTACTTACTTGGTGTATGCCACTTTCAACTCTGTGAGCCAACAGCCATGGAACACTGAAAACAACATTAGTGCCATCTAAAACGCACTGACCAACACAATCTTCAAGTACATCAAGTACAGAATCCACAACTTCCTTTTCCTTTTTCAGAGATGTAAGCATTTCCATTATAAGTGTCCACATACTGCGGACCTTTATAGGCAAGAAGGACAAAAATGCTACGTTAAAATGTTTGCCACCTAAAATGACAGAGTATCAAAACAGCATAAAGGCAGATGAAGGGGCTAGCATAAGCACAGGTAGACAAGTGAAAATAACAATATCTGAGAGTAAGTGTTGCAGAAATGTAAGAAGAAATACAGTACGCTGCCACAGCAGGAAAAAAATGCTTACCTTTTGAATTCTCTCAGTTTTGTCATTTTTGTTTTGGTCATTTTGTTTCATCCTATATGCACAYACAAAACAAAAGTTCAAGTGGACTACAATGAAATTATAGTTCATATTTCACAAAATTGAGTGAGAAATTGATTTTATATATGCCAACTTAGTTACAAGGAAAAACACTTACTTGCAAGACTGTATCTGCAAGACTGCATATTCCGACTTTATCTGTTTTATTTCTTTAATTAAAAGCCTAGGAAAAAAGTTAACAGTTACCACAGATTTTTAAAAAATCCAAGTTTCTACTCTGCTATTCTCAGAATTCCTTACAATCACTAACCAACCATGCTCATTCTTTCCAAATCTGCTTATGGAGGCAGTTTTGGAACGATGCAAAAAACCTTATCCTTGACTTTTTCACCATGACTTTGTGCAGAAAGGCAGCCAGGAAAGCCACTAAGATATTTGTAAATTAGGCAATTAAGCTGTCGCTTATTCTATTGCAACGGAATGACTTTTATTAGAGCCAAAAACAATAATGAAGTTACTAGAAATGTACTTTATCAATACAAACCTCCAAATATATTCAGCAATTGTACAGTACCCAAATACCTCAGCTTCAAAAAAACTAGAGAACAGAATACCGGAGTACAAGCAGCTGGATGACCCAAGTTCTTCTGCCAAAGCCAAAGGGCTTTTATTAATTTTTTAAGCATGTAAAAACACAGTGGCCTGATTTTCAGAAACACTGTGTGCCTGAATCATGCTGAATTCTAAAGGACCTTCACACCTCTGATGCCTTGTTGAGAATGAAAAAACTATAGAGAATTACATTTTTTGATGGGTACCACTCACAAGGTAAGCAAGAGCACTAACACCTCTCAAGCTTGGTGAGAGGAGATGCAGAATTACAAAAATCAGAGAAGTTTAGGAGACTTTGACCTCTGGGAATTATATCCTTGAGCCTTCCATTGAAAGCAGAGCCTTCAATTATGTTACTTATGGTCCTGTCAAGCCAAGTCTTGAATGTTTCCAGCAAGGGAGATTCCACCACTTTTCTGGGCAACTTATTCCAGTGTTTAATTGTTCTGACATGAGATTTTTTAACTTTTTTTTTTCATCCAGATGGAGTTTTCCCTTAAGCACCTTGGGCCTGTTGCCTCTTGTCCTGTCACCATACATCCTCGCGAAGACAGTACCACCATCTTCTCTACAACTACTTTTTAGATATTGGAAGATTGTGATTAATCTGAGCTTTGTCTTCCTCAGGCTAAACAAACCCAATTTCTACAGCTTTTACTCATATATGTCAAGTTCTCCAACCCTCTAATCATTGTGGTCCTCTGCTAGAATCTCTCCTATCTTTCAATCTCTCTCCTCAAGTGCGGGGACCAAAATAACACAGTATTCCAGGTGTGGCCTTAGAATTGCCAGGTAGAGTGAAATACATCTCTTGATCTGCTGGCTCTGCTCCTTTTCATACAGCCTAGGAGGCTGTTGGTCTTCTTGGCTACCAGGACACACTGCTGACTCATGCTCAGCTTGTGGCCCAACACTACTCTCACCTCTGGTTCTTCTTAGCAGAGCTGCTCCCTAGCCAATCATCCATAAGCCCGTGCTGCTGTTGGGGATTATTCCAACACAGGTGCAGGACTTCACACTGATCTTTGTTAAACCTCACACAATTCTTGTTGGGCAAGTCTCCAAACCCAGCAAGGTCTCTCTGTGTAATGGCTCTTCATTCCAGTATATCCACCTTTCCTCACAGTTTGGCATCATCTGCAAGCTTGGTGGGTTTGCATTCAATCCTGTCATCCATATCCCTTATGAAGACAAGGAATAGTATAAGACCCAGTATCAACCCCAAAGGAACTCCACTCATCACCAGCTACCAGTTAGACTTTGAGGAACTGCCACCCTTTGGGTTCACCCCCTTAGCTAGCCTTCTATCTTTCCAAAGATGACAGAGCAGTTCTGAAATGATGCCAGGTAAGTATCTCTGCACCTTTCGATGCATTCCATCAAGTAGCAAAGGTTTGTGTATGTCCAGTTTGTACACATGAACCTCTGCTTTACCCTCTTCTACTATCAGTGGTTTGTTGCTTCTTTCATCATTGCTTCTTGGCACAGAGACTGGGCTACTGACCTTACCCATGATGACTGAGGCAAAGAAGGCATTAGGTATTTCAGCCTGTGACACTTGTAACTTAACTTACCATTTCATTCAGAAGCAGACCTAAATCTTCCATTTACTTCCACCTCTTAACAACATACCTATAGAAGCCTTTTTTCAGGCTCTTACCAGGCTCTTGGAGCTTTAACTGAACTTTGGCCTTCATAACTACATCACTGCACACCTGAGAAATATTTCTGTATTTATGTCTGGGATTCAGTCCCCTTTTCCATATTCCATATGCTGCTGCTTTGGTTTCTGAGCTCTATCACTAGCTCACTGTTTTAAATGAGGCTGGTTTCTTGTAATGCCTGCTTCTTTCTCCACTTAAGGGGATGGACCACGCTTGAGCTTCAGCGAGGATCTCTGAAAATATCCTAGCACTCCTGAGCCCTTCTGCTTTCCACAGGATACCTCCTAGCAGTTCCCTGGGCAAGTGGAAATCTGCTCCTTTAAGTCCAGTGTCATTATTCTTCCACTTGCCTTCCTCACRTTCCTTAGGATCTTAAGTTCTACAGTCTTGGCTGCAGTGACCATAAGGCTCCTGTTGGCAGTTACGTCTCCAGAAAAGTTTCTCGTAAGCAGTGAGTTCAAAAGAGCACCACTCCTACTCAGCACACCCCGTGACTGCATTACAAAGTCATCCTCAGTGCACTCCTGTTTCCCAGATTGCTAATGCATCACTGTACTGCTTTCCCAACAAATACCAGGGTAAGACCTCTATAAGAATCAAGGCCTGTAGGTCTGAGGTGTGGATACGTGTGAAAGGGACTTCATATACCCTCCCTGGTATAGAGGAAGAGGTGTATAGCAGGCACCCACCATGAGGTCTTTCTCAATGCTAAACCCTCTGATCTTGATCCAAAGGCATGAAACAGACTGGTCCTCTTCTACGGAGCTATGCTACATGCACTGAAACTGCCCTACAGTACAACTCCTCCTCCTTTTCTGCCATTTACTGAACAGCTTGTAACTGTCCATGACAGTGCTCCAGTCATGTAAACTATCCCACCCAAATTCTGTAAATTCCAATGATACATAACACTGTGCCTGCACAGAAAGTTCCAGTTGTTCTTGTTTCTCAAACTGGGAATGTTTTCCATATGCGTAATTTTGGTGAAATGATTAAGTAAAATGTGTCCCACAGTGACTAAGCAAAGACCAAATGTTTCATCCTGAGACAGTTATATTCTAAGACATGACCCTTCAAAAGTTAAGAAATCATAGTGCTATACATGCAGAATTCCCTGATCATTTTTAATGCCCGAGTGACCGTATCTTCCAAAATATAGCATCTCCTAACTGAATAACTAATTTCTTTAGACTACTATGCTTCACAAAAGACCCTACAAACAGTAGAACTGTCAATTAAAGGAGGTAAAGGGGGGAAAAAATGGGGAGAAGCTCAACAGAACTCATGATATAAAGCAGATGCAGCCTTCTCAAATCCTTTTAAAAACACACAGAAGTCAGCTTTTATGAAAAGACTCCATTTCTTTAAATGCATTACTTACTGTGCTTTTTTCTCATATTCTTGAATAACAAAATCTTCCTTTTGAAAAATTTGCAGAAGTTTATTGTATGCGACTCTACATCTTGCATTTGCCATATACATATCCTTAGGTCTCAACATTACAGCTTCAGCAAAAGGTATACCAGTGCCTAAATGAAAGTTAATGTTTGGATTACATCATTCACTTCTAGCAAATAGACAACTTCCTAATCTACCTAGTTTGAATTGAAAGATCACAAATCAAGATGCCCATTTTACCTTGACTGAAACAGAGTACGCAGTATACTGTCTTTTTTGCCAGTTCTTTCTGTTGTACATATTTTTATTCCCTTACCATTCCCTTTCCCTATTGTTTAGGTCACCAAAACAATACAAGATGCCTAGAATAGACAGTTCTGATCCTTCAGAATTCCTCAAGTTGTGAGAAAGAGTATAGTATAGTGGTCCGACACTTTTGGATTAAATCATTGTTTGTGTGGGTAATGGTGTACAGCATTACACAGATGAACCCTGGAGCAAGACCCATAAATCAATAGAAAGCAAAACAATCTGCACTGTTCTATCTGCAGTAGCTCTATGCAAGTGCACAGAACCCTGTGAAAGATCTTGAACTGAGCAGCCAACTCAGAACTACTTAAAGCTCTTGGCATATATTAAAGACTTGACAGATTCACTGTCAAACATGACAAATGAAGCATTTTTATTGTTCCATTACAGCTTACCTACGGAGTTCCTTTTCATGTCCTTAACCACTACATGTCTTGCAAACCGATACAATAGTTGAATAAATTTAGGACCAGGAGGAGAAATAAACAAAGAAGGTGTAATTTGTGCAAGACAGCTTTGGTCTTCATCCTAGAAAAGTTAAATTGGTTTTAAACACGAAACTAATCTAAGAAATTAAGCCTAAACAACAGCCATCAAACATTTAGCTGAGTACCAAAACACTGCAGCCTACTTGCTAGCAAGCCTGATGCAAAGCTAAACTACTTTGCCACCACAGTTGACATCTACTCTAGTCAGCAGAAGAGACTAAAACTCTTTGAATGTTCCCCCCCATCCCTAGGCGAAATTCTGTAGGCGAAAGACAGTTTCAAGGCAAAGACTGAAATCAGTGTTAGGTAAACATTAGAAATCTCTGCCCTCCTCACTCGTAATCCCTACCTTTGAAAAAACATTCAAGTTTTTTTTCATATTTTCTACTGAAGTCAGTAATCAGTGTACTTTGTTCTGCTTTTATCTTACTCAAAGATATTGCACTGTTGGCTTTCACCTTGTCCATTACTACTAAGAAAATAAAAGTGTTCCAGTACATAAAGAGCTTATTTCAAGAACTATAATTAAAACAAAGGCAGCATGAGAAGATAACATAATAACCAATGATACCTGAAGCAATCAATTTTGGTTTGCCTCTTTTCCTTTAGAAAGCTCGCCTTAAACTTTAGTCCCTTTCCCCATATATAAGGAAAGACTAATGTTAAAAAAGTTTTTCATGCATCTGAAACCACTTTCACAGTAATAAACACCTTCCCAGGCAATTTAAGCAAACATCTCTCAAGTTGAAGAAAATTAATCTCACCCAGAGCTGAGGAACCCTCTAGACTTCTGTTTAATCAAATACCATTATTCAGAAGCAAGCCATAGCAGTTTTTAGACCCAAGATTAAGTCTCTGTCATCTAAATTCCACCATGCCACAATTTTTTCCTCAAACAATTCTAAGATAAACTATGTGAAATAAGACAAAAGGTAAAACTGAATTCTTTGGTAAAACAACCTTATTTAAAACTCTTATTTAAAAGCACTACATAGTCTCTCAAAAAAAGAATGTGGTCACAGAAACCAGTAAAGCATCAATTTCCACTCTTCGTAATACTCACTGCAATATCTTTTAGCCATATACAGCACTGCTTCCTAAATTCAGGATCTGTGAAGTTTCCTACTGGAATGGAACCATCTCTTTCCATTTAAAAAGGATAGGGAAAAAGAAGGAAAAAAAAAAAAAAGCAATTTCAAAATATGTTCAAATATTCAGTTACCTAATTAACCATCATAAGAACAAGACTAAGACAAAGATTTCTTAGTGATGCCTCCTGGAGGAGCCAGAAAATGAGGTGATATAGCCTAAACCAAGAATCGCTAAAAGTTTGTTAAATGACAAGGTTTTCTTGCCATAATAAGTTAATTACAGGCTATTTCAGAGACAGATTTGTCTGCAGCTCTTTTTAACTCAGAAGAAGGGAAGGGGAAAAAAAGGGGGTCAGAATGCTGACAATTTTCATATCACTGGTCTTCTTCTGCCATTTCTTTAATGTGTAAGCTAAAATAGCTCAGCTATACGAGGAAAAACATTAAGGAAGATGGGGTTCTTGCCATGTTGAAGATCCTGGCAGCAATCCATAATTGGGAAGTGTTACTCGCTGTTTGGTCAGGGAAATGAATGGGAAAGGTAGATTACTTTGCAGCTATGGAAGTTCTTACCAAACTTGCCATGTTACAGATACTATCAGAAACAACTTTAATCAAGACAAGTTTTCTGACACATTACAGAGTTCTGATCGAGAGGAAACAAATTCTCTGACTGTATGTTCTTTTTCCACAGCATTCCCCAAGAGACCACTTTTCTTCCCCTCTCAGCAACTGCATAAACCATATTCTTGATTATGTGCACAGCAGTAACCTCACAAGCCAAATACTTACCTGAATGTTTCTGCAGTGCGGGACTCATCCAGCTTAGCAAACAAGAAGAGGGCAATGACATGAAACGCCCTGTTGTTTGGGTAATCAAACATCTTCCTAATACACAAATAAACAGCTACATCAGAAGTAGTTAGGATGCCAAATTAACACAGCATTTTTAAAAAACAGTACTTCATATTAAAGTGTTACAAGTTACACAYTGAATGCTTTATTTTCTGCATAGTTAAAAATATACATCCTCCAGCCTACTTAACAAAGCTGAAATAATTTCAGTGAGAGCATTTTCTCTCGAAGAAGTTTTCAAACCAAGAGGTACGGAGCCCATCAGCTCACTTTCTCCATGTAACTGCGCGGGACATACCGATCAGAGAGCAAGAGTTATTACTTTTTCTGGGTTTCATTTCGTCAGACGTAGACACACAGATCACTACAGCAATTCAGGCATTTCCTCTGTGTTCCGTATCGCCAAGGGCACCAGGCCCCTCGGCGGCCATGGAGAGGACCCCCTCCCCCTCCTCTTGAGGCGTGCGCTCCTGGGTGAAACCCGGGGCCCCGCTCGGGGGCTAGCGGCTGCAGAAGGGTCCCCCCTCCACCTTCTCCTCCTTCCCCGGCTCTCCCTCGCACTTACGTTCCCAGTACCAAGCCGCTGTCGCCAGCCTCCGGGTCGAAGCCCAGGGCCAGCACGTAGAGCCAGAGATGGTCGGCCTCCCACTCGACGTCCATAGCGCCAAGCAGCTCACGCAGCACCCGCCGACGAAACCAGGTGGAGAGCAGCCGCCTAACAGCCGCCTAACGGCCGCCGCGCCGCCGCCATCTTCCTCCGCCCGCCAAAATCTCCCGCGCGCGCGGGCCCGCCCACACCAGGCCCTAACGCCGCGAGACCTCCCTGCCCGCCCCTATTGACCAGAAACGAAGGCGCGCGAGGCAAGCCGGGGCCTTGGCGCGACCCGCGCGCGCTGCGGCGCGCTGCCTCCCGGGAGGTGTAGTCCGGGCGGCGGTACGCCAGCGGGAGGCCTCGCGCCTGCGCGCCGACGGCGTGCCCGCCCGCCCGCCCGCCCGCCGCTGTGGTGTAGGCCGAGGGGCGCCCGGAGAGGCCGGGCCGCGAGGGGGCGGGCAGCAGCGGCGGCGCCGGCCCGTCGGTCGGAAGCCGCCCCGAAGAGGCCGCGAGCAGCGCGAGCTGATCGTAGAGGGCGTCGCGCTTCGGGCAGCGGTTGGACTGGACGACCTCCAGAGGGCCCTTCCAATTTAAATTATTTTGTATCGGGTTACGAAATTTAACACGAAAACCAAGTAGAACTCGCACGGGCAGCAGGCTGTGCCGTTCAGACTTCTACTCGGAGGCGCGTCAGTGACTTGACTTGGGAGTTCTCGCAGCAACCGAGCGTTACGTGACGGGAGAGCAGGGGTGCCGGGCTCACAGCCGTGMCGGCTGCCGAGTAGCGTTTCCGCGGCGGCACCAACGCGGCAGCACGCCGCGTCTCCAGACTTGCTGCAGCCACCCCGGCGACATGGAGGAGATCTCTGCGGGAGGAGTTCAGCCTGACCCTCGGAAAGAAATGTAACGAGCCTGCCTCCAGTCCGGTTCCCGTTCACCCCAGCTCCTACAGAAGTCACTGTGTGCAAGCAAATGCAGATTCGACATTCCTTAGCAAATATTTGATTGAGATTTTATTTAAACATAGAAAGATCATCACTGTCACCAGAAGTATCCCTACCTTCAATTCTCTTTTTTTGCAATTTTTTTTTGTCCCACATCTGTTTGTATCTCTTTGCCCTCCATTTTCCCTTACTTTTTACAGTCTCTTCCCCTTTCTTTTTTTAACTGTCGTCCTTATTCCTGGAAAACTTTCCTTTTTAAGTATTTGCCCTCTTCTAGTCTCAGGCCCCACAACTGATAGCATCAGGATGGCCAAAATTTTTGCACGCAGAAGGCATGTAGAGAGAAAGGGAGTCCTTTTGTGCATAAAGCACTCTTGCCAAAGGGAAGCTCTAAGCTTCTAAGCTCTGTAGGTACAGAGCCTAACAAAAAGAACCTGAGAGAATCTGAGACAGACAAAAGTCTCTTGCTGCTTCCAGCAGCAAAGAGGTAGATGCAGAAGTGCTTTTCATGTAGACTGGAAGGGGAAATTTTGTGGGCAAATCCTCATCAGCTCCTTTTGTTGGCAGCCCTTTATGCAAAGCACTGGAGTGTTCTCACAGCTGCTGCCAGCAGGAGAACAAATCGTTAACRAAGATTAGATCAGTTGGATACACTGGTTAGGCTATACCTGGCTTGTAGAATGGGAGCTTGACACCCATGCTAATGAATTAATGTAGCATGCATTCCTTAGGTGGAAAAAAAACAGAATTTTAGTGCAGCTAAGTGAAACAGTAGTGATTAAAAAAAAATATCCCCAAAATCCCTAAGCTAGGCAGGTTCATCTTTAAAAAGGAGAAATAAAAGTTAAACATGGCAGAATTCCATTGTATCAAAAAGACATTCTTATGCTTCTCTTTATTCAGCTCTTTGCCCTGTAGTGTAAGGGCCATTTGTGTGTGAAAAGTCTTGTTGATCATCTTCATCCAAATCCAAAATGTCTGGGATATCATCTGACTCTGAAGACAGGTCTGTAATAGTGAAATCTGGAACCTGCGTAGGAATGAAATTTCAATCAATTTAAAAGTAAAACTAAATAAATTTGTGCAGTACTTCTCACTGAAGTTAGGAGACAAAGGTGCTCAGCATCTCTAAAAATACAACCCAAAATACTGAATACAGAGTGAAATATGCTCAGTCACATATGAAACACATAGCATTAAGACAGAACAAATACTATGCAAGATGTACATCAGTTGCTTAGAAGACAGGATTTTATAGTAGAGGTGGAACAGAGCTGAACTTAGTGGCGTGTATTTAGTGAAACTGGTGACTGGAAAATTAAGAAAGGAAGTGTTTAAAYTTATTTTGCCTTTCTTCTTTCCTTGGGAGCAATGGGCTATACAAAGGAACCTGCCCTGAGGAGCCTGATATGGATTGCTGTGTGCTGCTCTGCCTACCTACCACATCAAACTTTTCCTGAGGAAACAAGTATCTGGAACTGCAATCCCACTTTGGCCTCTGTTTTAACTGCAGGTATAGTATTCAGTTCTGTTAAGCAGCACCAGGTTTCAGGAATTCCCAGAGACATTAGTGGATACATGGATGTTACACACTTCTAAAAATGTTGGCTAAGACACTTAGGAGCTTAAGTCCCAACCCTTAAGTCCCCTTAGTAGGACTTAGATTACTTAGGCACTTGTGAAAAATGGGATACAGTTAAGCAATTTACTCATAAGCAGAAGTTTTTTGCCCCAAGTGAAAAATACTTTTATCTATAGTTTGATTCATGGTTAGCTTTAATGTTGGCAATGTGACATACTGGGAACCAGGCACAATATCAGCACATCACGATTGCTGCATGCTGACAGGACTTGTTTCTGCACGTACAAAGAAGCAGCAACTTGAAGAGGCTTCTAGGCATTTGTGTAACTTAAGCTCAGTGCTGACTGGAGAAGCAGTTTTAATCCATTCCCTAAGTGCAAAACACCTTGCTTATGACTTACTTTTATGAAAGGAAGTTCATCTATGCTTTGCCTGCTATGAAGACATGTCAGAAGGACAGAGAGCACATCAAAGGATAAAGGGATTACTGTTTCAGCTATCAGGTTGTAGATAGCACTGAGCATGAATCACTCAGTTCCTTAGAAAGTAGTAGCCATCGGGCACCAGGGACTTATAAATATTAATTAAAATAGTAATTAAAACTGAGTTTCAGAAAATTTAAGCAGCATGTCACTTATCAGGCACTAGTGTGAATACAAGGAAATGCGTAGACCACTTTGAGAACCTAAGCTTGATCAAAATGAGATTAGTCATCTTTGCCTCCTAAAAAATCAAAAGGCACTAGGAATGGGGGAAACACATCTTTGTACTGGCAAGAATTATCTTGCATCTTTCTGCTTATGGCAGTTTACCTAAAACTCTAATTACTGCACTTAGAGAAATCAACAAGTTTTCCCATTATCAGCTCATGACCCTGTATTTCATACTACAGTAAAAATGGGGATATCTTAACAAGACTAAGGCCAAGTAGTCTGTATGCAAACTCATTTAAAAATGTCCCCAAATGGATGGTTTAAACAAGTTGTTTTATTCTGTATTTACACTGAGCAGGGCACATGACCATGTTCAGTAACTGTGTCTGACCAGTGATAATTTTCACTATATCCTAGGTTTAAGACACTTTTATTACTTATATCCATGTTGTTCTTACTGACAACAGGATAATCACTTGAATTTAAGTTTGTGCCTTCTTCATCTCCTTAATGCACAAATTATAAGCAGCTGACTCCTTTAACATACTAGTAAGATGTTCATAGCCATGAAAGAATTTCAAATTGGACTGTATCTGTCAGCATCWCAGTAAAACAGGGTTGCTGTCAATATGTTTTATCTCAGTTTTGAACATGCTAAATTGTATTAGAATAGCATATTCTGACATCGGCACCAGTCTAACTAAAACCGTGCAAAGCCCTTGGTGTTATGGGCTTGCTTAGGTAAAGGACCTTCAGTTCCGTATCACTTTTCACACTTGATAGGAAGTTGAAACAAAGCAGTAAGTCAATTCTTGCAGCAAAGAATAAGGCCAGCTACGACTCTTCTTCGTGCCATTTCTCTGTAAGATGCAGTTAGATCATTTACACAGAATAGTGCAAAACTTGCAAAAGCCTTGCATGGAATAGTGCAAAACATACTTCAGTGTTTTGCTGTCTTCATATACAAACGTTAATGTCAATACTAACTTAAMTTTAAATTAATCCATTTTTTCTTGCTTAATATATTTTCAGAACTGAGCCGCTAGCAATTTGAGAGATGGTTCTTATTTTGTGCGCTTTCAGAACAAGCACTTATTTTTAGTCATCAGAGAATGTATTATCCAAAAGAAATAAAATTTCCATCTTAGTATGAAAAGAAATACTTAACAAAACACTGTGCACAATACCACCAGAAAGCTGTTGCATGTAAGACTTTCTGATCATGCAAATGACCAACAGCTTATGCTTAAAAAATAAGTTCGGTTCCGTTTTCTCTTTTTATTTAGATGGCTTAGATGGGTGGGGTTTTTGTGGTTTTTGGTTGTTTGGTTTTGTTTTTTTTAAATAAAGAGAAATAATTAATCAGTTGTTTCCAAATCCTTTCACCTATTTTACTAGCTATATAGCATTACTGTAAGTTGCAATTTGGAAAAGATCATTGCAAAAAAGCCATCATAAGGAATGGGAGACATTTCAAAAGCTTTCCACCTTTCTTTAGTTTGAGGCAAACTAGCTATATCCCTGCAACTCCAGTCCTCATACAAATCTTGTAATTTGGATTTGACCAATGTGTATGCTGCTATAAATATGATGTTTGCAAAACCTTTATACCATATGGAGCTATTTACGAATGCTTATATTTAAAACTTTTGTAGCAAAGGATTATCAGCAATGATAGAATAATAGTTCTCTGTTAAATGAGCCTGGAAAGGGGAAGTTTCAACTAGCATGAATGATTTTTGAGTCATCTCTTAAAGAGAAACAATCATTTTCTGAATTCTCAATAAACCCTAAGTAACATTACCAGTGATAATTACTTTGTTAGTATTCTAACCTTTACCATCCCATTTTTTGTGGGACTAGCAGCCTTTGACACTGTGTTTCATTTCATCTCGTTTATCTGCCTTGCTGCAAATAGGATCAAGTATTTCCTATAATTTTCAACATATCTGGTCTTATCTTTTTTAAAAGGTTCCAGAGAGACTTCACAGCTTTCTAGCCCAAGCTATATCCTCAAAAGTGTTTTTGGACTAAGAGCAAGCAAGTTTCTGTGCAGTGTAGCTGAGCTGTTTGATACACGCAATTATAGAGAAACAGGTAAGACGGCTGGAAAAATTCATGAGCAGGCTCTGCTCTGTTAATATCTTAGGTTTTCCTCCTTCTATTTGAGAGTTTTCAGCAGTTATTAGCATGCATTTCAGCTTCAGTCCACTGTGGCCAAAAAACCAAAGATGGCTTTGGAAGGTGTCCACATCATTCTTGCCTCCAGGTGGCATTTTAATAGTCACTCTCTCTAACTGTGCTAGACAAAAATACCAAGTTTTGTGTGTAGACTTGTAATTAGAATAGAGTCTAGGGATATGCTGTACTAGATTACCAGCAAGAAGATACCCATGCAAGCTACGGTTGCAATTCTGTTTAAACATCCAGTGCTGTCCTTATTAGAAGAGTCTAATAATTTCAATCCAGAGACTTTTATTCAATATAATAAACCAGGAATGTACTGATTTGCTGTTATTCAACCCTCTTTTCCTCCAAGGAAGGCTTCCTAGTTCTATTGGCGGGGGATGGATAGAAACTTTCGGGAGGGTGGGGGTGGGGTGGACGGGGGAGGCAGGATCCAACAAAACCACCACACACCCCAATAGTATGATACAGGAATCTGTATACAGCATTTTGGTATAAAAGGGTATTAGCCCAACCATTAGGTAAGCACTTAATGAGGCAATCCTCTATTTGCTGCCACCAGTTGTAGGTCAGCTGTCAGAAGTCAAAGTAACTTTTACACAGAAGCCACAAACAGTGCATGGTGAGGGAGAAATGATTTGAAGGTCTAGGCAGGTAACATTTTTCCTTGCTTTCTACTTCATCTGCTTGCTGACATTTAGTAAAGCTGGACAGCCATCTAAGAGAGTACGAAACAGTAGTGCAACTTAAGGCAGAACAGAGAGATGTATTGCTCTTGCATTAATACTAGATGGTGCTGTTTATTTCTCAGTCCTCAAAAGAAAGTGAACAGTGTGAATATCTTATTTGATTGATCACCTCAGAATGAAGGCCCACAGCCTTCAGATTTTAAAATACCTACAAGAACGGGAATTCCCTTCTTTGAACTGCCAGCTGCTCCCAGACCTGGTTAGTCCCGTTCTGTTCCTGAGCACCTCTACACCAGTGGATGCACTCTACAAATTTTATTACAAGTTGAGATAAAAAAGGATATTCTCCAGCTGCACTCATTCAATACTTAAAGTAAACAGGATTAATTGCTGAAAGAATTCCAGAAGTCTTAACTCAGGCCCTACCTGGAAAGGAATATCTCACCATCTCATGTTAATTTCATGTTAATCAGCCCCCTTACAAAAAGCAAGTATTTAAAGCTGGAAGTTACAGATCTTTATCTGTAATCCTCTGTCGTTACAATTTTGTTTAATACTGCGCTTAACACACAGTCTTCCTAACACTTCTAGACCTGACTTAACAGCTAAGCAAGCCCTTATATGTCAGAAGGTTAGACTACATGTAATTTGCTTTAGTGCCCACATTGTACCACATGGAAGCATTGTTCCATGTAGCAACATATCACTAGGTGACAAGCTTCCTTTGAACTCCATTTTTGCTTCACRCTATTTGGTGACCTCTTTGAAAATGGTGGCCAGCATTGAGTTGCAATCATTTAGCGTAGCAAAGTTGCACAGGGCATGCATTAAGAACACAGACACAACTTAGCTGGACAGCCCTAAACCAAGGAAGCTTATTTTTTAGTGACTGTAATTCTCTTCCAGGGGAGGGACTCACAGGATTTATTGAGGAACAATTCCACCCAAGTAGCTGAGTGTTAATGTACATTAGTCACTCAAGTTCAAAAGAGGGTAAATAAAGAGGTTACAACCGCTGTTTGCAGCTGAGGAGTATATACTGTTCATAGGGAGCCAGCAGCCAAAACAGGTAGCTGGCAGTCTTATGCACACAGAACACCTACTGCAAAGGCAGGACAGGGGTTTTTTGTCCATACCCTTCTCTTCTCAATATTAGAACATCCATCAGCTCACAGCGTAAGTCATTAAAGGCAGGCAACAGCAAGCACCAAAAAAGCACCAGTAAAGCTAAGACTGAATGGAAAGATGCACAGGAACTCAAAGGGAAGAAGGAAATGCTGCAGCAATATCTTACCTCTCTATACATACACACAAATGCATTTTCAATGCATGTCTACTACATTTGCATTTCAAGCTTGCTTTCTGCTGGACCCAGTTTGAAAGAGTCACAGAACAGCAAGTTACATTTGTTTTAAACACCACTGAAATGGAGACAGACTTTGGCTACTGAAGCATTTATTACTAACATACAAAATGAATTACAAAAAGATGGCTACAAAAAACCAACAACCCACACAACAGCAGGCACCTGGGTACAAACAGCATGAATCTTGTCTTTATACTGCATGTTACAAAAATGTATTGATATTGATTTGGTCCATCACTGGAACAGGCTCCCCAAGGAAGTGGTCATGGCACCAAGCCTGTCAAGAGTTCAAGAAGCATCTGGACAATGCTCTTAGTCATATAGTTTAGTTTTAGGTAGTCCTGCRAGGAGCAGGGAGTTGGACTCGATGATCCTTATGGGTCCCTTCCAACTTGAGATATTCTGTGATTCTGTAGTCAGGTTACTGTGTTATACAATAGTTAAGTTTATATAGTTAATGTTAGCACTGTCACAGCATTTAAGTAACTCCAGCTGACTCATTCAGAAACCCCACTTTCAGCTTTGGAATTCCGCACTCACAGAACTTTTGTCATGAATTGTGTAGCAGTAGAATTTGAGACAGTCAGGTCCATAATAATCAAATGCATGATCTGCAGCAAACATGGAATTTAAGTGTACCTAGCAAGACTGCAGGGCTTTTAAATGCATTTCATAGTATGTAAGGCTTTTATATCACTCTGGTACAGATTAAGCAACAAATCAAATGCTTTTAGCTGTGGTAGGTTTCATTTAGACTTAGCTTTAATAAGCATGGTGAGGTTTCTTAACTTAACAAACAAGGCATCTTGACAACTGTAAGCTGCCAATATTTAGGCATTTGAGACAGTTTGAGTTTTTTTGAGTGGCTTAACTACACAGGCCAATACAGCCCATATGTGAGAGTGTCCTTTCTCTGTATCATTCCCCTACTCCTATGTTTATGGATTTTTCTCCAAGGCTTTTTTGACAGCTACACTTGCTAAGGCCACTTGTTTGTTCAGTCAGCAGAGTACATGCATGCCATGCAGTTTATTTAGTAGTGTGTTCAGGCTGTTTGTCATTCTGGCTGGAATTTTTCTCCCCTTCACCTTTGCTCTCAGCATGCTGAATGCCAGGCAATTGCGGGTAAAAGGGACCTACCAGCCAGTTGAGCGGCGTGTTGTTAACAAGGTAATCCATCACATCATCCAGAGACTCCTTCATTTTCTTCAGCTGTCCTTTGCTAGTGGTAAGAAAGCTGTCTGATAATTCTTGGAAGGAGGATGCTGACCGAAAGCTCTGGTAGACATCACCTGCCATTGACCCAACACTGTAAACCTGATCCTGCACATTCTGTGGCAGCCCCTGTAGGCTTGAGACTAGTGTGAGGCAGGTGGTCTGAAGCTGTTGAGTGAGGCTCCGTGCAATAGCTAGAGTTTTTGACTCTATGTGCTGGAAACAAAAAGCATAACAGCACATTAATATCTTTCTATGACTGTAGCAGCTTTATGTTGCTCAAGATAAAGAAACAAAGTAGAGGGGAAGCAAAATAAAGCTATAGCAGATAATAAAACAGGTCTTAAGTCTGAAAAGTCAGAGGCTTGAAAGTACTTGATATTTCTTCAATGCTCAAGTACTTTGTGGAACAGAAACATTGATAGCTTCTACCCAGCAACAGATAAGCAAGCTCTTATTTCAACCCTGGATAAGAAGTCACAGCAGGTAAGTGTATTCTAATCAATGAACCACTGTTTAAAGCTACATGTAAGACTCAGTGAGTCTGTGCCTAAGACTGCTGTATGCTGAGAAATTGTTATTTCTGATCTAGCCATATCAAATAAGTRAGTCCTAGCTGATCTAGATATGGATATCCCAACACAGGTTCACATGCTAAACAGGATGGGCATTCTCTTGAAAGGAGAATGAACCCGAGAGTGTTTGCAGGAAGTAGGCTCATTTAAGAGTTTGGGTGTGCCCTACTTTTCATAGTAGTCACTAGTCAGCTGTCCTGAGCTTCAGCATTCAGATTCCACATTTGTACATAAGCTTCTGTGCTGTTAAGATGCTGCGCACTTTGGGGACTGTTAGTTTGCCATTCCCTAGACAGTACACAATCCATTTATTGCTGGTTTACGTTTACATCTATTTACCTCAGTGCTATGCGGTTCATCACCATCATTTTGGCCTGTATTTTTCTTCCATTCTACCCAGGATTGATACAGTTTTTCCTGAGCATCAAGAAGTTTCTGATTGGCACTATTCATGTTCTTTCTGGCATACTCGATCTGAAATACAGCCAAATGAGGAAATAAAGTGAAGAGTCCAAACAGTTCTATTAGGGCTACCCTACCTCACCTGCTTTGCAACCTCCTTTTTAAATACTTTAAAAGTTCAGTATAAAAGACTTCGGGGAATATAAGAGTGTGTTCCTTCTCTTCAAAGAAGAGAAAACTGGAAGCAGTTTTGAGATGTTATGTAGTGTATCCCTCTGCCTCAACTATTTCCCCTTATCCCACTAGCATCCTACACAAGGATTTGAAAGCATATAGAAGGCCATGACTCTTTATGCACAGTTTGTCCTGTACATAAAGGTACATTGTTAGGATAAGACTACTGAAGTATGCAGGAATGCTCAGAGATACCCACAGCAAGAAGAGCAAGGCCATAAAGAATCCAACATTTTATTAACAAAAAGGACTTAAAGGACTGAAGTGTTTCTAAATTGCAAGACACTTTCTTCACTGAATGAAGTCTGTGTCAAACCCAGCACTCTAAAACAGGAATATCATTTTAAACATGTCACTCCTATTTCTGCAGTGCTTAAAGTTACAAGCAATTGCTGGTTAGTTTACAGCTCAGCCTGATTTAGGACCTCTCCTGAATGGTGGTGAAAAGCTCTGAATGGGAAATGCTTTATATTTAGAAAATGCATTTTGTCTGAGAGCAATTCCAGTTTTCCTATGCCTCTTTTGCTGTTTTATGCACTCTAAAACTATGCCAACTCTAAAACTATGCACTCTAAAACTATGCTTTTTGTACCTCAAGTGAAAGCTTAAACTTACCAGACTAACAGTGTGGTGGAGCTGAGAGATTGTCTCCTGGCTTTTCTGTTTAGCATCTCTAACTTTATTTAAGGCTTGTTGGTAGGCACGTGTGCGAACCTTTGAAGACAGGGATCCTAGTCTAACGTAGTAGCTTGGCTTTTGAACTCCAACTTCAAAACCTTCAACTTTTGCAGCTTCTTTCTCTAGATATGTAGAAAGGAAGGAAGTTGACCACTGGAAGAAAACTTAAGAGGTCTGAGGCAATTTTATTTGCTTAGTAACAGCTGAATACTGGACTTGTTTAGTAGTCCTTTAGCACCAGGGTAGGTTGATAGACCACCATATGTGGAAATGCTTACTTTCACTCTGCTTCCCTGTGAAGATGCTATTACAACCAGCAAGGCAAAAAGCAGTTTGGGAAGCACGTGCCCCCTGCCCACTGTAAGTAAATAATAAATGGATGATTGCTTGCTTCTCTCAAATACAAGTATTCCAACAAAATCAAACCTTGAATTGGTCTTACCTAGTTCTGCTTCTGTAAGTGGGAGATACTGGTCTACAAGGGTCTCTGATTTAGTGAGAGCACTGTCCACTCCACTGCTCACCATCTGCACCACACGACTTCCCAGGACAGTGTTAATGCTGCCATTGACAACTGACTTGGTCATTTCTACGCTGTCTTGCATTGCTTCTTTAGTCTTGCCCACAACTCCAGTGATCGTGTGAGCAACAGTTTCCTTGGCACCAGTCACAGTGGTTGTTACAGCTTCTCTGGCTCCAACAACTACATCCTTGGCATTGGCGACAACCTGCCATAGGAAACAGGTTGATTCACTAGAAATATCTTCTAGGGAGAGCTACATAATCCAGGAAATATAAATTTATGCTAAAACTTGTACAAGTATTTGTTATCTAGGAGAAATTCTGCCCTGCAAACATATGTACAAAACAAAATACGACTGCCACGCAGCCTTCAGCTCAAAACACTTCAGTGAATGTAATTCAAGCACTATTTGCTTCACACTGAGCAGGAAAGAGGCAAGGACTCACRTTTTTAAAAAGATGCCCACCAGTGAACAGCAGCTATAGATAGATGTGTCAAATGGCAGGCAAATTAAAAAAAAAAAAAAAGAGGATTAACAGCCTCCCAAAGGCAACAAACAATTATATGGAAACACTTTTACTTCCTCATTGCTCTTAAGCTGTGATTCAGGCATGGCTTATTGAAATCTGTCTCCCTGTGATAATAGAAAAGAGGAAGGGTGTATAATTCTTCTGCTTAGCATATGTACATGGAAAGAACCTACCTTGTCAGTGGGTTGATTCAGTATAGGCAGTCTCTCTTCAATTTTGTCTAGACCTATACACGCATAGTTGTTGGCAACTACAACTATAAAAGAAATCACAACAGTTAGTTTTAATTTTTGTTTTTTTCCTTAGTATAAATAACTCCAATTAAGAATTCCTCTTGAAACAGAGCTTATGCAACAATGCTTATTAGTTTCCTCCCTTTTCAGTGAGATTTGAGGCAGCAAAGTCCAAGAACAAGGCAAGTTTACAGTGCCAGAAAAAAGCTCACTTGCAGGCAGAGAAAATCTATTTGATACCTTACAAGCAACTGTTAGAACAAGCTGAAGCACCTGGCCTTCTGCCACTTCATGAAACCAGGCTCCTGGTTACAACAGCCTTGTGACACAGCTGCCAAATTTAACCACARGTTGTTCTCAGTGAGAGAAAGTACAAAGTAGCATCTGAAACCAGGTGAAAGGTGAGGAAGGTTGAGCAAGAGACTACGTAACTATCTCGCATATCAAGAGGAGTCAGTCAGTTTAGTATTACAAAAGCTGGAATCAGCTTTGGCTCTGGATTTTTTTTTTTTGTTAAATCATACCAATCTGTAATCAGTCACTCAACAAGCCAGGCAACAGGTTCAGTCAGCTACCTGAAACAGCATGCCAGACCAGCATGACCATGCTAAACTGTAAGTTCATCTGGATATATAAAGCAATCAGTTGAATTAAAGTTATCAACAGCTCCATCTTTGCCTTACTTTGTGGTTCCAGTTTCTGGATGATAGGCATAGCACTTGTCATGGCTACCGAAGTAATCGTCTTCACTCCTTTCTCTGCTATCTCACATACTGACTTCAGATAAGGATGGTTATCCTTTGTGGTGATGTAAGCTGTGGACACCATATCATAGGTGGAGCTCACCAAGGGAAGGTTGACAACCCTTGATACAATGTTCTGTTTAAAAGAGAAAGAGGTTAGTTGACTCCTGTTTTTCTGAACTAGACATAAAAAACTATGGGGCTAACTCAGACATACCTGCTGTGGATCAATTGCTGCCAATGCCATTTTTCAGGTCTTGAATCTTACACAGCCTGTGAAAGAAGCATATCTGAGCATCATCATATCCACTTCATCTAATCACCAGACTTCAAAACGAACAACCCTTTTGTAATCAACCCCATTGATCAAGGGGATTAGGATGTTCACATTCTTGCATTAGGAATTACATTTTACTGTAACAATTTAGAAATCCAACCTTGTTTCCTAATTACTTTGTTTGGTTTAGGCAACACAGAAGGGCACATGCAAGAGACAGGCTTTGAGGTATAGCAGTTCAATGCAGAATTTCTAAAGAGTCACCAACTAGTGGATTAATTTTTCTAGAACAAACAGACACACCTGGGCTTATCTGTTGATCCAGGACAAAGAAACACCAGCCAACAAGTCACTAAAACTCTAGTTTAGGATATCTAAGTCAGATGAAGAATCCACCACCAATATCTTTAATCAGATTAGATCTTCTGTTAACTCAAATTTCAAACTTGACTCCTTTATGCTATCATTGATGTCCAAATCTTGAAAACACATGGGAGATTGAGGTGAAGTACTCATTTCAGTAACCTCAGCTCAATTCTCACAAGTCATTCCACTAAGTTCAAGGAGCTCATTATCTCTAGTGCCATGCCTGATGCCCACATAGGGGGTCCCCCTGCTCAAAAGTTAGCATACCTATAACACACAGAGCATAGGACTTTCCCACTGCGGAAAATAACTCTCCTTTATGCTAACTTAGACTTAATTATTACCCATCCCACACTGAAACAGGCTGCAGACACCAATCATTCAACAAGCCTACGCTACTCAATTACCAACATGTATTCCCATGGAGAAAATRCTAACAGCTCTCCCCATACGAACCCTATTAAAGGAGAGGGGTATTGCAGTACCACATAAGGAGAACACAGAGAAGTGCACTATCACCCTATGCATGCATGCTGAACTAAATCTGCAGGAAGCACTTTTTGCATTGATGGTTTCATATGACAGTTACATTCCAGAAGAACCTGCATACATGAAAGCAACAGAAAGGCAAGCTAAAAGTCAGTCCTCAAAAGGACTGCGGTTTTCAAGGCTTTCTACTAGGTTTGTCAAAGAGCCAACAGCAGTTTTCTTTCTCATATGTATGACAATATCAGAAGGAGTGTGTTAATATTTCTGCCTAGGGTCAAGTAAAACTTTTCCCATTACGTAATGGGGAACAAGGACAAAGGCATGCTGCTAACATTTTACAGGCATATTTGCACATATTAACACACATGTGCCATAAGGTAACGCCTGTAATGAGATTAACCACCATACGTGGAACATACAAGCAGGTAACAAACAAGGGTTACAGCAGTAACACAGAAGTTTTCCTTCCATCTATCAAGTATTGAAATATCCCCAGAAACATGTTACATTTCTCACATGGCATTACAAGTCAGATTACTTAGAGTAAACTGAAGTTCACTTTGAACTCCAAAGCATGCTGTAGAACAGGAGAAGAGGCTAACAGCACAGAATCTGGCCTCTGAAGGAAGAAGGGCCCTTACTTTAAGGATTATTCAGTATTTGTAATGTGTCCCAAAAGATCCAGCCACACATGGCATAGATCTGAATTTTAGTCACTAAAATAGGAGAGCTAGTCTGTGAAGTTATTCCTGCTCTTAAAGACAGGGGAGGTAGCTAGGATCTTGCACAGTTTTGGAGATCCCTTGAATAGTTTAGGCTCTGGCAAAAGTCAGATCTACTTCACCTGAGCGGGTGAGCAAGATGCCTTAATCAAAGCCCACGGTACGAAAGCATATTTTGGAAACAGCAAAAGATCCTGAACAGGAAAGTAAGTCACAAATTTAATTTCTACTTTCCCCCCTCGCTATGGAAAGAAGTTAAAAAGCAGAAAGCAGCACGATGAGCCATGCAGAAGAGTCAAGCTGCTTGCCCTGGCTAACCGCGGCGCCCCAGCTTTCAGGTGTCACCAGGGACCTCTCCCGGGATGGGGCAGGCCAACGCCGCTGCCAGGGGTGGACCAGCGTCTCGGGACTTTCTGGCCCCGGTAGCGCCTTAAGCCGCCTACCGAAATACACCGGGATTTGGGGCGGGGGGACCGCAGGGGCGATGACGAAGGCAGCGGGGGCGGCCCCGCGGCGAGCCGCAGACGGAGCCGCCGCTGCCGGGCTCCACCATATTGCGGAGTCAGCCCCGCGGGGCTAGCGGGCGCCTAACGCTCCCGCCGCCTCGCCCACCCCCGCGGCCGACGAGAGCCGGGCCGGAGCGCCGCGGTACTCACCCGGGGAGTGAAAAGCCGCCACCGCCTGAACCACAGCCGCCGCCGCTGAGCGAGGAGGCCTGCCCTCGCCCCGCTATTTATGGGGAGCGGCCGCCGCCGGCCACGCGCCGCCCGCTCTCTCGCGAGAGGAGGGCGCGTCACTACCGCCGCGCGTCACGGCCGCTGGGCGCGGGCGGCCCGCGGGGGGGCGCAGAGCAGGGGAGGGGCAGGGGCAGGGGCAGGGGCAGGGGAGGAGAAGCAGCGAACTCTCCCCGGTGCCGGTCAAGCATCTGAACAGGAGGGTAGAGCCTCCTCCAAAACAAGAAATCTTAGTAAAGGAAACTCGTGTTCAACTGATCTTTCAGAAGACCAGTTCTTAGTACTTTAATACAAACGCAAGGACCAGAAAGAAGGGTTGATCCAGGCTTTCAGACGAGGTCTGTAGGCCCACAAGTAGCCTAGCCAGGAAGAGGTAGGTTACAAAGAAAATGCTCGCTCTCTTCTCTCATGCAAATCTTTAAGCTCGTCTAGTTGGGGAAAACTGAGAGAAGAGATTTGCCTGTGTTGTGGTCTTAAATTAATCACCTCTTTTCCATCACCCTGCACCTCTTAACCAGGACTTGTCCCCCTGTGTTGGTTTTGGCTGGGGTAGAGTTAATTTTCTTCATAGTAGCTAGTATGGGGCTATGTTTTGGATTTGTGCTGGAAACACTCTTGATAATACAGGGATGTTTTCGTTACTGCTGAGCAGTGCTTACACAGAGTCAAGGCCTTTTCTGCTTCTCACACCACCCCACCAGCGAGGAGGCTGGGGGGGCACAGGGGGTTGGGAGGGGACACAACCCCACAGTTGTGGGACAGCTGACCCCAACTGACAAAAGGGATATTCCATACCATATGACGTCATGCTCAGCCATGAAAGCTAGGGGAAGAAGAAGGAAAGGGGGGACGTTGGGAGTGATGGCGTTTGTCTTCCCAAGTAACCATTACGCGTGATGGAGCCCTGCTTTCCTGGAGATGGCTGAACACCTGCCTGCYGATGGGAAGCAGTGAATKAATTCCTTGTTTTGCTTTGCTTGTGTGCGTGGCTTTTGCTTTACCTATTAAACTGTCTATCTCAACCCACGAGTTTTCTCACTTTTAGTCTTCCAATTCTCTCCCCCATCCTGCTGAGGGGGAGTGAGCGAGCTCCCAGCTGGGGGTTAAACCGTGACACCCACGTGGGGCTGGAACATGGGGTGGACTGAAACCGGGGTCAACTGACTCTGAGACTGCCACACAGCCGTGCATCCCTAAGTGAGCTTCCTGCTCGGAAAGGCAGACAAGCCTCCAGTCTTCTCCTCCAGCGCTACGGGTTCAGTTCAGCGTGCTCACAGATAATCACCTCAGCAGATTTAAACACGCATTTGGTATGCTGTAACTTTCACAACTCCAAAGCTGCACTTCACTTTTAACCTATAACAAATGAGATGCACATCACAGTTAGGGGYATCAAATCGGCAGGGAAAAATAGTTGTGGGCAAAGGTCCAAATACATATTTACAGTTAAAGTGGTATTTAGGTCGTTGTTGTTGTAGTGACAGGGTGTCAGAAGAGAACAACCTGACAAAGATTCAGGCCTTAAGGGTAATCACATGCGACAAACATGTACAAACAAATTCTGCTTGGGCCAGTCATTTTTGTACAAATATTTTTACTAAAGGAAATTTTAACTTCCTTCCCAGAAAGCTTTAATTGTTTTAATGGTTAAAATTGACAACAAACCACCTTATCTCTAAGCCACAAAGACTCCTTTATGCTGTTTCTGCTCTCTAAACAAAAGTCAGCCATACAGATTCTGGTTTAACTTCTACTGCTTAAAACAAATAGACCTCTTTTTCTGCTCAACAATGTGACAGGACAACAAATTCCACCAATACAGAGCAGAACAGTAAGAAATATCATTATCTGCCCAGGACAGGGGAAGAAGGCACCTTTCCTCATTGGACTGACCACCAAGAAGAGTCTGAGGTCTACCTATAAGGAAGAGAAGACTTGCAAAGCCTTGGTAGCAAAATATACAAGCCAACCATTCTTATTATTGACTTATTATGTATATTCATATGTTACAGTATTATAAAATGTCCTTTGCTTACTGCTAGAGAGATTCTAACCCTTGCTCCTACAGAACACTATCTTCCTGGGGTGGGTGAGCGCATCTTTTTTTTCCAGCCCATTTCAAGAAGACCTTCCCAGAATGGTCATTCAGTTTCCTTCTGCAAAGAAATCACTTCTCTCTTCTTGTTATAGAGCAGAAGAGATAGACTATTCTCGAACAAAACAGGAATTTTCACTTCTCTGAACTGGTTTATTATGCCTCTGTTAGGATGCATACCAAACGCTTCACAGCCACWCCACTGTTTTCCTTACATTATTGTTATCTGAGACCTCCATTTGTTTCTTGTTCAGAGTCATGTGGCTTCTCAAGTGTAAAACATTCAGTGCACCCATAACAACCACAAAATGAATTAATCCCTTTTGTCAGGGGTGTCTGTACTGGGAATTCTAGAGTATTCCTGGGATTTTAGTTACTAATTTGTATCACCATTATTTGTAGTACAGGAGCACCTGTGACTCACGCAGCCCAGGGACACACTCTGCCAGAATGCAATAATTAGAGATAATATCAACCCCTCAACAGTCCTTGGCAGGCTAAGAATTCAGATTCTGGACATGTTTTTCTTCACAACCAGGTCCCCTTCTGTATTCGATGAACTCAGAGGGGCTTATCCAAAATTCTGAAAAACTAGGAACTTGCCCCCTGAGAACCTTGTCTTGGTAACAAGGTGGGGGGAAGGAGGGGAGGGATGTTACCTCTTGGATGGACCAAATTCCTCAAATATCTTAAAACAGAGATAGGTGTGGTCCCAGTCAAGACTGAAGAAGAGGAAAGCAGGACAACAACAAGTAAAGCAGTAGTAACAGATAACACAAAAGCATGCCACACCAGCCATTGCTAAAAGAGGACGGCAATAATAGTATACCCTGCCCTTCTCTTCCATGGAGCAAAGGCAGATGTTTAAAGTCATGTAATGCATCTAATGAAAGAATTTTCTTTATTTCAATCTGAGTAACACATTAGCACATTCATCCATCCAAGTCCATTTAATTAACATTTTAGAACAGAAGTCAACCTACCTATCCTTAACTTCAGAAAATTTTAAAAGTATGAGATTATGGATCAGACAATAAATATATCTATCCTCTGGTGCATCTCTTTTAAACTTGTTATAATATCCTCCATGACAGGGAATAGCTCAGGCTTCAGCCTCACAAGCTTTGTAACACATCTCTGCCAGAGCCAGCAGCAACAGATAGAATTCAGGTCCTCCAGCTTTTCTTACGACCTTAGTACAGCAAAGAGGAGGGGCTGCGCTCCTCTTGCTACAGTGTCAGGGCCCAGTGTGGGCTGGTGGCTTCCCGACAGCTGGGAGCCACGGGGACTCCCCATGGGGGCAGCAGGGCTGGGCCCAGGTCCCACCACCCCAGCCAGGAGCAGGGCAGCCAGGGTGGGGTGTGGGCAGCTGGGGGCAGCCCCAGCCCCGGGGATTAGGAACCTGGTGGGGACYGGCATGGGCAAGGCCAGGCAGGGCTGAGGGGAGCTGGAGATGGGCCTTACTGTGGCATCGCTGGRGCAGGGGCTGACGGCCCCAGGGGGCTGACATGGCAAGATGGGGGAGGCCAAGGGTGAGGCTGGGCAGGGCCAGTAAGCCCTGTCAGTGCCATCGGGGCCCTGACAGACAGTTCCAGCAGGTTGCAGGTACCTTCACTTCAGCTATGAACCTCATGAGACCAGTGTATCAGCTGTTCACTAACAAGGTGACAGAAAGGCCAAAGGGGAGAGCAGCGATAATGTCTGTAGAGACCTGAGTGGGCTGATACTATTCCTTTAGGAACAGGCATAGTCTAATATGCCGAGCCAGAGCCAACTGACAGCTAGAGCGCTAGTGTATTGGCAAGATCTGATACAAGGATCTTCACTTGGCCTCACAGCCGGTGGATGGAGGGATATCCTGGGAAGTCAAAAATGGGGGAGTGAGASCTCTCCCAACAGATTAAAGCTACTTTTATTTAAAAGTAGGCATGCTTCCACATCAAGATAGCTAACCAGAGTCTTTACTCAGTCTTTAGGATGACTGTTCAAAGCACTGAAGTGGTGACATACTTTTAACCACGTTAGGAGAAACTATCCATGCTCTTGTCCTGCAAAACAGAGAGCACAGAAGGGTGGCCCTTTGGAGTTGTCAAGAAAGCATGTCCGGTCACAGCCTTAGGAAGCTGGCAGGCTTTAACGGACTGCCTCCAGCCACAGTTTGAGGCTGTCTGGAGTGAGCTAGAAGCACCAGAAAACTCCAACATGCCTTCTGTGCCTCAAGTTCTTACCAGTAGCACCAGCACTGCAGTATTTCTCAGCAGTCAGGATTGCCATAGGGACACAATGAAAAAGAAGGTGTTCAGAGCTGTGAGAGATAGATGGTTCAGGGTCCATAACATAAATAATTAAGTCAATTGATTATAACGGTTCCTCTGGCCTTAAAGATTTCTAATATTCAAAGCACGTTTTTCTTTTCCATGTTTATAAAAGTTGCTTTGTCATGTGAGATGCAAATGATTCTATTGAACTGGGAATTAACATACTTGTGTTGGACACCCTGATACTGTTATCTGTGAAATAACACAACTGTCAAGGCTATCTTCCCTCAGCTCTCTCACTTTTCCTCTTTCTTTCCAATCCCACAGTAATCCATTTCTAGGCTTCATAATGCTGCCTTGCACCATTCTATGTTTGGACTTGCAACTAACTCCTTATCCACTTAAGCTTCTATCTACCTTACTCCTTGGTTTTGGGGTTAAGCCTTTTGTATGTTCCTGTATGTAAAGCCTTCCCCTGGTCTTGGTTAATCAAGTCAATAGTTTCCCTGCTGTGACTCACTTGGTTTTTCCCTCTCCAGGAGACGATATCAGATTTGTGAGGCATGATCCTTCTTTTGTGAGTCCACACTAATTGTCTTTACAAAGAATAGCATCCTTATTCTGCTCTGCCCAAAAGTAAAGCACTCCCACCTTTTGTTTCTGAGCAGCATGATCTGCAGGTTTTCTCTATTACATGCTCCATTTCCTCTGGAATGTACTTACCTTCCAAAGTGTCTTATCTTTTGTTAGCTGTCCAAAGATCCTTACCTCTTACCTCTTCAGCTGTAACTGAGTTAACCCGACATCTGATACAAAAGAGGGGAATTGGGTAAAAGGTAGTTCTCCTCTGGTTCTCCTCCTCCTCTGAAGAAAGGCAAAGGCAAGCAAAAGTACTATCAGTTACAGGCAGGCAGGTACTATTACCCATGTAGTGAGTACGAACCACCCCCACAACAGATGTGACAAGTTTAATTAAGACAGAAGAGGGAAAGGGACTGACTCATGCTAGCTTGAGAGGGACAGGGAGTCAATTACACATATCTACATACTGTACAGGAAATTTTTATTCATTCGGCTACTGTTGTCTATAATCCTGCCAGATGTCCTCAGAAAGCTAGGCAGCAACATGTTGTTACAGTAACATGCAGCACCTTCAGAAGGATCACAGCAGGCCTTCATGTCTCATGTGACATATATGTTATAACTCCCATCAGCCCACATATAGCCCTGTAGTTTTCAGGCTTCACATAGTCAAACACACTAGATGAGGCCATGACACAAGTTATCAATAAGGCAGTCTGTTTCAAAAGACAAATTACTTCATAATGATATACCAGCAGAAAGAAAAACTAATATCCTAGGTATTTGGCAATTATCTAGGTACCATCAGTTAAACAATACAGCAAGTTTTGTATTGATGTTAACATGATCCTGTAATTGTTTAATTGTATTGCATTAACACCCAGGAGATGCAGTTATGGGTGAGGATTTTGTTATGGTAGATACAACACAAACACAGGCCCTGTTCTAAAACTAAGGAATAGATCTATTATTGCTAGGGGATAAAGCAAATTACAAGGATTCAAACTATGGCAATATCATATTCAATGCAACTGAGAGCAGAGATGTGTAACCATAAGCCWCCGAGGTGTCTGTGGGGACATATCTGAAGTCATAATTTATAGCTGCCTAAAAGCTGCAATAGAAACCGTTCTGCTAATCAGAGGCCAGAGAATTTTGTTCTTAAGCACTTCTGACAAGGACGTGCCTTCTTCACATGCAGCACATCTGCTCAGAAGAGGGCAGAGAGCGAGGGAATTAATCTTAGTACTGCTAAGTCTGTGCTACTGAAAACATCCCAGCTGTCAGTTTTCAGACTGCTTTGCACTTTTCTCAAGAAATCAGCATTCCAAAAATGTTTCTGTGTATTTATATAAAGTTATGGCTTATTCCTCTTCAAGAATGTAATGCTGTTCCATCAACGTTAGTCAGTGCTGTAGCAGTTCATAGTTATCATCAGTGATAACAGTGACATTCAAGAATTCTCATCATGATGCATACAAAGAGGCACTTGAAGACAGTCCTTTCAGTATTAGCCTGGTAAGTTTCATACAATTTCATTTTCAGGGAACTTAGTCAGACTTTTTTTATTTATAACAGTAGACCTAAACCACAGACTCCTTCCTGACAATACATTTGTGATATATTTACTAGGCTGCATAGAAGAATAGTTACCATTTGCATTTGACTGATACTGTAGGAAAACTTGGTACAACACATTAAATGGATTGTGCTATGATGACATTATCAGTCTATTAAGCTACTCCAATACCTTCACTCGTTTCTACTTCACCAAAATGCCTTTATTTTACTCTGTACGCTATGCCCATGAATACCATCATTGCCTATATGTAAGGTGATCTTGTAAGTCAGAATTTATAACATAACCAGAGAACACTCTATTGGTTGTCTTCAAGGCATTCTAATGTGGACGTTATTTTTAAGAGTGCACTGCCATTTCAGTAGACATCTATGAGTTTGGGAAAGATAAGGGGCTGAAGAATAATTTAATATTGGCGATTAATGCGCTAGAGATGTGTTCTCATATTAAAGATTAGTACATTCTAGACAACAGACAGATAAGAAAAATCTGTTTCTGTACGGTGGTTTACTTGTCAACTGGTGGTCTGACAAAAAACTGGTATAGTAGTGGAACACAAGTAACATTCAACAACTGTCATGTTTGCTCAAGAAGTTGCACAAACCCCCTCTTGTTGGTGAAGCCTGTATTATCTAAAAGCAACACTGAGACATTTTAATAAATCAGAACAACAGTTTATTAAGTGTGGTTGCTGGTCTATCGAATTTCATTTTGGTATTGGTAGGAATTACTTTGGTGGAGAACTAGGATATCTCTGAAGGCAATGGCTTTAAGTGTCAGGGATCAAAAAGAGTCAGACTGCTCTTTAAGGAAAAAAAGCCATGAGTCRAGGGTGACCCCAGCACAGGCAGTGCCCTCAGTGACAGGGTACAGTCCCACAGGGTCTGTCTGAACAGCGTACCCAAGCAGGGTCAGGTTCAGGTTGGTGATGATAACAGGTCCCATCAACAGTCTAGTAATCATCAGATAGGGCAAAGTAATGCATCAGGTTCTACGTGAAGTCAGGAAATCCAAACAATTCAGAAGCAACAGAAGACAGGAATGGAGAAAGGTACATGTACAACACAACTCAGGCCAGGACGGGATGCTCAGGCCTGGACTTAAATGGGACTCCTGGGCCGCAGGCAGAGGGTGCGTGGGTGATGGTCCTCAGTGAGACCAGTTAAGGCAATTAAGGCTTATAAGTGCACTCCTGGCCCTGACATAAAGTTGCAATCTGCACCCTTAAGAAGTCCTGTGGATGCAGAGATTTGTATATTTTCCTCCACACACTTTCTAGGTGATGATAATGACTCTAGATCAGCTGATGGGATGACAGTTATCCTAGAAAGGGAGGGCTAGAAGACACATTAATAGATCATTATTTCACTCCCCTGTCTGAAAGGAAGAGCAACAGTATCTGTGATTTCTGACAGAAATCTGTTCAACCTGTTTTTAAGACCTCTGACAATGAAAGTTTCACATCACACACGGGCAGTCTGTGTCTTAGCATTTATAAGGCTTCCCTAATGTTTATACTGAGTCTTTCCCAGTGCATTTCAAGCACATTGGTGGCTCTTCTGTCCTCTACAAAGATAGAGACCAAGTATTCCTCTTCTCTTCTTTACGTTGAAGAACTCAGTTCATCTAGCCCTTCTTCGGTCACATTTGTTAGCCTGATGATACTCATTTTCATCAATTATCTCAGCTCTTTCTCAAGTAGAAGCACTGTGCTCAGACTGAAACCCTCCTAGTCAATCCATATTACCAGGATCTTACTACAATACTGGCCTCTGTGCTAGTATTAATGTTGACCACATAGAGCTAGCCTGCAATCTGTTATAATTCTCAGTCTTCCCTGAAGAACACCTGCCTGACAAATTGTTCATTGTCCAGTGCCTGTGTAGATATTTTGATATCAGAAAACATCCTGCATTCAACTTTAGTAAATTTCATCCTATCTTTTTATTTAGACCATATCTTCAATATCTCCAGTAAGCCAAGTTAATTTTGAAATCTGATGCTTGCCTTCATATTTCAAGCTATTTATAGTGGAGTATATTTCCCCRTTTCAAGAGGATGACTGGCAATGTAATATAATACTTCAGACAGAGTAACATTCGGATGCCCTTCATAAGTGTGCAATGAGTTACTGGGGTTTTCCATAAGACCTGTTACTACTAATCATATAACTCCTGACCTTTGCAACATGACAAGGTGTGACTGAGATTAGTCATTACATTATCTACCCTATTTCTTAAAAGAAAATAAAACTTTCTTGTTGTTCACTAGCATTGCAAGTATCTAACTATTCTCTAGGACCACAGTGCTTAACAAGGTGCAAAGCTATGTAACGCACATACAGTTGGGCAAGATGCAGGAATGAAAGAGGTTGCTGTTATTATTTATGAGAGATATGGAAAGTAGAAGTGACTTATGTGAAGTCATACAGCAGATCACTGGCAATACTGAAAGGAGAACTGAATTTCACCAAAACCCACATTGCTTCACTGAGCAGTAAAACATTTAATAGTGTCGACTAATGGAAACACTTACATAGTTTGAAATCATACCAATGAGTCAGCTATCTTGAAATTGAAAAATAATAGGAAGGTCTTTGTTTCTGTGCCTTCTATGCCACCTTCTGCAACCTCCTCAAGTTCAACAAAAGACTAAACACATTCAGGGAGAATCTCTTCACYGATTTAGCCCTCTCTACTGCCCTTAGGAGTTTGCATTACATGCTACTAGAAATTTTCATTTTCAGAGAGCATTTCAGATCACCTTTTTTTAAAAGAAATCTTAAACTTGACCACARAAAGTATAGTCTATATGAGTGTTGCATATTTACTTAGCTTTCTAGAATACATCTATGCCATGCAGCACACGGGAATACAGCATAAATAAGCTTCTCACAGGCAATCCTAAAAAAGTTAAATCAATCTCTCTGGCTGTAGCATAGGAGACTATATCCTTTTAGTTTGATTTTCCTTATTTATCACCATTGTACAGTCTGGTTTTTAAGTTAGGATGGAAAGCTTTTGTTATAGTCAGATCCAGGTCCCATTATTGCTATGCTGAATCCTGACTGTGGATTCCAAAGCAAACAATGAAGCAAGATTGGGTACCCTGTCTTGATATTGACATAGATGGGATTCAGCCACTTTGGTCACATTCACTTGCAAGCCCCATGCACTTGTAAAGAAAAGACCTGTAAGGAAAGATGGCTGATACCGTATGTGAACAGTATTTTCTTTTCACASCTTTTTGTTTTCTCTCAATACCGAAGAATACTATTCTACCCTGTTTTCCTTATGACAGAAGAAAATTGCCAGAGGCCTCTAATAYATAAAGGATTAAATCCTAAATAAAACATTAACTGGCCGAACATGGTAATTTTAAGAAAAGGCTTAAAAAATCTCTCAAGATCCTAGGAGAAAGGTGTTCCACAGAAACCCAATCAGCCACTCTTCCTCGAAGATAAAGGTAGCTCCTTTACCAGAGCATTCCCATTTAGAGCAGTACTTTTCCCCTTTCATCCATAGGCTCTCATATAAGACTTTCCCACCACAAAAGCTAAGGTACCTCCTGTAATTCTCCACCTAAACAATATTCTTTTTTTTCTTTTAGAAACCAGCTACTTATTAGAAACTAACTACTCCTTTTTCATCTGGGTCTGAGAATTTCCTTTATTAAGCTCAAAGAGGTTCCTTACCAGAAGGGTATTTATTCTTACACATTACATAGAAATCTAAGAGGTGTGCACTACAAAACATTCAAGCTTTCTTTACTTACATTTCCTTTTACTTGATAGAGAAAGAGAAAACAAGGCCAGACAGACAGCTAMTGTAAATCATTTTAGCATTACTGACTTCAGGGTTTCTATGCTGACTTAGCTGCAAAAGATCTTGCTGCAAAAGCCTTTGGAGACAGAATCAAGTCTCAGGTCTGACAGTGGGAAACGTTCTTCTTTGGAACCCAAGGAGGCTTCCACTGCAGCCTTGCTCTTGCTCCTTCACATATGTCCTTCCTTGCTACTCTGAGGTTTCCACAAACTCCCCACCTTTGTGGCTTCTTTCTTAAACAAGGCTAAATGGGTTTCTCTTAGAAGCATGCTAGTGTCCCTGGGGAGCACTGGACAGTGTCCTTTTGACAAGATACTGGCTCTGAATATGAGCTACTGGTGTGCAACTAGTGCATGGAAATGTTAACAAACCCTGGTTAAACTCCACTTGGCTGCTTTGCCACAATCTATAAAAAGACTCATCTTTTACTGTAGTACAGAGTTCACCAACCTGCTAAATCAAACACTACTATTAAAACAGGCTGTTAGGTGCTTGCTGAACTGTACTATGCAGAGTGGGCATAAGATGCCGGAACTATTCCACGTGTACACAAGATGATGTATTCTGGTCAGTGATGCAGGGGAGCGAGAATCAGCAGATCAAGGTTCGAAATCCACTGGTAATGCAGAGGGCCTCCCCTAGACTTCATACTGGCTAAACACTAAACTGGTGATCCGGAAGTTTTTATCACTATGTTAGCATGCCATTCCTCTCAAACTCATCAGCTCCATTGAGAGGCAGAGCATTGAGAGGCAGAGCTTAGGCATCCCGTTTCATTAACTGTGTTACATGGCTTCCAGACTGCAGATGTTTGTCTCCCAGTCAGACTGGAGCATAAGGCTGTGGAGCTGGAGTCCCTCTRTGTTCACCTACCCTAACTTACAGAATTTGGAACTAGTTACTTCGTTTCTCCATGTCTTCTCTAAAAATGCTCCACAGGGATGCTGTGAGGTTTAACTGGTTGTTTACTTTTGAATGCTTTTCTCATATTCAGAAACGGACCCCCACACCCACAGTGCTCAAGAACAGCAAAAAACAGAAATCCAACTTAATAAACCAATAACGCTAATGTAACGGKTTTTAGATGAATATCCTACTGTGCTTTATAATGTAGTGTTGTCCTTTTTCAAATTGGAAAGTCTGGGCAGGTAGCTAACGAGACTCTGCATAAGGGCAAACTTTTCCTCAGCTCCAGCTGGAGTTCCCGGATACTCAATGCCTCTGAAAGGCATACCCAAGATAGACATTCAGTATCAGGCTGCCTTAGAAGCTGAGTCCTAGCTCTCAGTGCTTCARTTTTCCCAACTGTAAAATAAAAATGTTGAGTTCACTTTGTTATTAATAAATAAATATGAGATGCACTCAGTGACCTTCAGTCTCTGCGGAAGTTTTGATCTATAGTCTACACAGATATGTCTGTCGAACAAATTCATAACAGAGGCTCAGGAACATCAATAAGCCAAAGAAAAGACTTTATAAACCAGATTCTTGTCTTTGATAGCATCTCAGATGGAACAGGAGTGACTGAAAAGAGGAGTAGTAGTAAGGGGACAACTGGACAACCGACAGCCAACAGGGCTGAACCTTAGGCTTACCAACCACAGGCAACTCATCAATGAGTTCTCCTGACTGGAGGAACAGGATTCATCCAGGAATGACTCATATTTATTGTAAACTGATCTGTTTAATCACTGTGAGCCATGTTGATTCCCTTTTCTCCCATGGGATTTCCTGGCTATGTGCATTAGGGGTAATAGGTTTGCATGAAGAACAGAGCACGCAGACTGCCAAAGGATATAACAGTGCAGCTGGAGTATAAACTTAGGGCTGCCTGAAATATCTGTCATAGGAATACTGGACTTCCTGTAATCCACTTGTTAAAAAATGTTTTTCTCAAGTCATCTGGTTTGTTAAGGGACAGTAAACAACAGCTGTTTTGGCAATGATTTTAAATTCCACTTTGATATTTTAATCCAGGATTTAATAGTCCTCAAGTCCTAAATTTCTCTTTGATTGAAGTCCTGCCCACAGAATATACAATCCAAACATCTGCTGTGCTCTTGTGGGGTTGAGAAGGGCTAGTGAATTGCAGAAGAGCTGCTTTGGAGTGGCTGTTTCATCTCTGGATGATGTACTTTTCAACTTTTAAGTACTTCAAAATGCTTGTGAATGATGCTGCCACGGTCATTCTTTCACACCCAAAACTTCCATGTGCAAAGACATCCATGGATAGCCTTCAGGCAGACTTRACAGTACCTGTATATGCTCTGAAATGTTGCTATTCTGGGCATTAGAACCGTATTGATTCTGTTGTAAAGTACTTCTATATTGGTGGGTGGTGAGTTATAGAGCTTTGCACATAAAATTGATTTTTKACCTATTGGTCATTCCTGAGTTTACATTTTTATTTCTTAACATTTCGCAGGGGGCCTTTTTTCATCCACAGCAAACATCTGAATAACTCCGTGCTTAGGAGTTGAATCAATGCCTACTGAAACCAGTGGAAAAGCTCCTACTAGTTTAGAGGCATCTGTATCTAATCTAGCACTCTTATAGCTTTGTCTTTGCTAAGGAAGAGGGAAAAGTTTTCTTAATCTGAGCAAGAAAGTATTCTTCATCTGAACTAACTAAATCAAAATGAATCCTAATGAAGGAAAAGTGTTTGTAGGTTTCATATCAGTGGGAGAGTGTGGGAAGCCTGGTACTTAACTTGTTAGCTTGTGTGAAACCTATACCTTCACTGACTGTACATTCAGTAGGCTAATTTAAGAATACTTTTTTTTTTTTTAAGAGAAGGCTAAGAGACTTTAGCCAGCATCTTCTCTTCCAGATCCACCTTTGCAAGTGGAAGAGGTTATTTTCCCAAGCTGCTTGTCTTCCTTTTGCTGTATGAAGTTACTTTTTCCTTAGATTTATTGGCAAAGGACTTCTGGGAGTGTTTCTTAATTTACTTCTGCCAAGATCAGCTAAGCTTGCTTAGACAGGTTCAAGGCAGAGAACAAGCAACTTGCATTAGGCTGTGGGAAGATGTTTCTCAACGTTTTATCCCCTGAAGTTCAAGGAAAGCTAGTAAAACAGACAGACACTGAAGGTTGTTCCTTGCCAACTCCTGTTTCCACTTAAAGCAATAGGAGTACAGACATCAGCAAGTCCAAGACAGTTCAAGCCTGTAACAGCAATTGAAATGGAGCCCAGAAGGTGARGAAAATGCACTTACAACAGAATAAAAAATAGTATCTCCATAAGCTTAATTGAATTTCCRAAAGTGGAAGAAGGTCAGCTTTTATGCTATATTTTGTTAAGTGTATTCAAAAGTTTTAAAGAAACTGGTCTTCTTTTCCACATGCCTTGCTATTATTCCATCATCTAGGCAGTCTATACCACCAGGGCAGGATTCCATCAGCCATGAACCTTCACAAGATTTTTGGATCGCTCAGTAATTACCCATCTTAATGAATCCACTTGTATCACGTTCACACATAATTAATGGATCAACTATATTAATCCCCCATTTGTTATGGAGGGGAGCAACCACATTTGTTTCAGGATATCATGACCCAGTATTCTGAAACCTGTACAAAATTCATTGAAGACCAGCTGAAAGGCATTTTAGCCAACGAAACCACCAAGTTCATATTTCTCTGATGCCCCTGCAAACAGATTAAATGCAAAGAYAAAATGATACAAAGAAATGGAGAAGAAATTGCTACCCTAACCTGTTCCCAGCTAACCTGTTCCATGCCACATCAGATGTGAATGCCCTCTCAGATCTGCCAAATAAGCCAATTGTGTAATACTCCCCAACCCATGTCCATCAAAATAAACTTGGCTATTTCAGATAGCTTAAATAACATTGTTAACTCATCTCACGTTGCCTCACATGGGTTAATGAATGAATAATTCACACAAGCAGCTCAACTGCTAGATCTGAAACTCTGGTAACCCYTAGTAAAGGATAACAACCTGTTCCATCAGCGTTGGTGAAATGAAAAGAAGTTGTGTCTCCCCTGTACAACACTGTAATCATGCAGTAAGACCATCATAGAACAAAACTTGGTAGAATTACATTCTCACCAAAGTAAGATTTCATATGYGAGTAGTCTTTCCTAGGATTTCACTTCGAAACAGTTCGAATGAGGGCTTGGCATAGTACCCTGATACTCTGTTTGTAAAGCCCTGTTCTGTAACCAAATGAATAATAGATGTTGAGCCCATGAAAAACTCCACAGTAAGCCAGTAAAACTGTGCTCATACAAGGTTTCAGGTTAAAGGTAAAACCAACTTGAATTACATGTACAGAACAAGAACAAAGCTCATTTGTTGCAACWGCATATTCCAGTCACACAATGGATCACATAAGGAACAGAGCAGCTTGACTACAAAAGGGAAAGATGTAATGGAACGCTCAAGGCCATCAGACTCTTTTGGGGAGTGCATCAATGCCAGCTGAAGCTGCAATGGGATTTTTCTTCAGATATACTCCTGGAAGGCATATGCATCATGTGTTCCTGTTACAGACTGGTGTAGTTCCCCTCTTTGGTCAGCAGTTTTCTATAAGCAGACTTAATTCTGGTTTCTAAGCTCCTCATTTCCTGGGTCTGGACAGTCACTGTTCATTGTTCTGACTCTGTTTGGCATGTTCACAGGCACAATTTTCTCCCAGGATACCTAGCAGTATGACTGCTTCAAACACCAAAATAAATGCCAAAGCTTTACGAATGTATGTATACTAATACATACAAAATTAGCAAGAACTGTTTAATCCTTTATCCTGTAAAGCAAGATAGCAGAAAAGAATTATCCCTTAGTAAATGCAAGCACTGTGAGTGCGTCCCTCCTCCCAGAGGTTTGGCTGTCTGGGCTGAGGACTCAGGAAGGCCTGAGCTAACTGTCACCGTGCAGCACAGGCTGGCTACTCCCTAAGGGAGGGGASCTGGGAGCTGAGGGAGACCCTAAAAGCTTGCCAGCCACAGACCTGTCTCACAGCTTCTGAGCAAGATGAGTAGGACCTGCTCAGGTGTACTGGCTTTGGCTGGGATAGAGTTAATTTTCTTCATAATAGCTCTATGGTGCTATGTCTTGGATTTGTGACCAAAACAGCATTAATGGGACACCAAGGTTTTAGTTATTGCTGAGCAGTGCTTATACAGCATCAAGKTCTTTTCTGTTTCTCACACTRCCCCACCGGCAAGGGAGTGGGCAAGAAGTTGGGAGGGAACACAGCTGGGACAGCYGACCCCAGCTGACCAGCGTGATATCCCATACCATATGATGTCAGCAATAAAAGCTGGGGGAAGAAGGAGGAAGGGGGAACTTTTGGAGTTATGGTGTTTGTCTTCCCAAGTAACCATTATGTGTGATGAATTCCTGCTTTCCTGTAAATGGCTGCCTGCCCACAGGAAGTAATGAATTAATTCCTTATTTTTGCTTTGCTTTCATGTGCAGCTTTTGCTTTAAACTGTCTTTATCTCAACCCACGAGTTTTCTCATTTTTACCCTTCTGATTCTCTCCCTCATGCCAYTGGAGGGGAATGAGCAAATGGCTGGGTGGGGCTGAGTTGCTTGATGGGGTTAAACCACACCACCAGAAACAGCAGCCAGAGTCAGCCCAGACCCCAGGACATCAGGCAAGTTCAAGGTGATGAGACAGCATCAAGGTGAAGCCAGGAGTGCAAGTCAGCAATTCAGAGTTAGGATCAGGCCCTGTGAAGGTAACAAGCGATCGTCAGGTGGGCCCATAGTGATGAGGAAGGTCCAAGGTCAGCCTGGGACATCATCCTGTGGGTCAGGGTCTGGGCCCAGATTAGCAAGCCAAGGCCAGGCGTAGGCAGGGCTGCTGTGCAGTGGCAGCTGTAGCTGAGGCGGGATCCAAGCACTAGAGCAGCACCTTAGATCAGTTCCCACAGGAAGCTGAGGACTTCTTGCAGTGCTGTCTGGAAGGGATGTCTCTGAGAGGGATCTCTCCAAGGTCACCAGAGGGAGGGGACAGTCCTCAACCGTACTAAATTGGCCCTGAGCACAGGCAGCCAAACCTCCAGGAGGAGGGATCATCTCAGGGCCCTTAAAGCAAGTATATTTCATAGCGCCAGTAACCAACAGCTGCTGAGAGGAGAAAAAAACTCACTCAAGACCTGAGAACCCTGCTCATGCTCTGCCAAACCAACTTTTGCTCCTTCCAGCCTTCTTTGGCTCTTTCCTTCTTCTGCCAGATACATAAGGTTTCTATACTTAAGCTTAAAAGCAGAAGGATGATAAAAAAGAGAAGCAGAAGGGAATGCTCTAAGTTACCACATGCTAGCTAAAAAGAGGTAACGTCTCTTCTTTTCCTTAAAGAAGTTAGGCCAATAGATTCAGAAATTCATCCCAGTTTAGCTGCTTGGTAAGTAAATAGCATTAAGGTTGTGACTGGTCTTTCAAACAAGAATTAAGGCAGATGTCCAGTAACAATTATTTAATTGATGAACTTGCTGATAATATCACATAAGAATGAACACCCAGAATCCTCTGCAAGTGACTTTTCACCCAAATCCCAGCAAGCAGGCACTGAGCCCACAGGTGCACACAGATCCATTTGAATATCCATGTCCTTCCTACCCCAGCAAGGGGAGGATCCCAGAGGGCTTACTTTCTGAAGACGTGTTTTCTGAACATCTGCAAAATACTATCCAGGAGGCATCTCCCCTTAGTATCTTAAGCAGGTGGAACCTACCTTTAACCATTACTTACAAGAGTATCAGTAGTCTTTCCTCCTGACCCCTCACAAAAGCCCGGGCTTCCCCAGCTTTTCTTATTTTTGCCACAATCAGATTTTATTGCAGGTATGCTTTTAGCTCAGTCAATATTCCTGTCCTAGCTAAACTGCCATTAAAAAAAAAAAAAAAAAAAGATTGCATATCATGTAAAGTTAAAACCCATTCCTTTACTACTACTTACACTAAAAAATCAGGTTTTTTTCCTTGACTTTCCTCAGAACTATTCAGCTAATTCTGAAGTCCTCTTCTCCTGAGGAACCTCCTTCCGTGGATGTGAAGTAATAGTGAGACAGTGAGTCAGCAGACAACAAGCTTCCTGAGTGAAGTCAGCAGAACCTATTTCCCTCCTATTCTGTAATACAGTAGGATGTGTCAGACAAACATCGCCAGACTGCTATATATATTTACCAGGGCTGCCTCATACTTCATCTTTGACCTTTCCCCTAGTTTCTCTTTTTTGCTTTTTGTTCTTTCCTAGTCTTTTGTATCAAAATCAACACCCTTGGTTTAAAAAATAAGGAAAGGAAACACATTCACAAATTAGGGTATCTTCTCCCTCATCCTTTTTTACTTGATCAGCCCTCTGATCAGTAACTACATTTACACAAATATTAAGGGCAGAACTAGTCAGGTAGCAGAAATACAATAATTTATTCCACTAAATAATTAATGTCAGTACCTCATTTTTTGCTAAATCCCTTCAGTGGGGCCTACTTATAAAGCTCTCTTCCTGATAAATCTGGAAGATTATGGAGCTTCTGGCAGAAAACAAACATCATGGCTTCCTATACAGGCATGTAATGTTTCTCAGAACAGCTGCAACTAAGAAAACCAAAGCAAAAAAACCCCAGCTCCATGCTATTGTTTCATAAGAACTTTCAAATTTTGTAACCACTAACAGTGACATCTGTAAATGTCATTCCGAAGAAAAAATATTAACTTTCCAAAACCACAAGTGTTTTCTCAAAATGTAGTATACACTAGTTGGAGCACCAAACATCCTCATGGAAATGATGCTAATAACACTAAGTAATAACTATACTCAGAATGATTTTGCACCGATAATTGATAAAGGATATAAGTACCTAATTAGGAGTGGAAGAGCGTTTTTTCTTAAACAGCCACTCCACCTCTGACAGTCCTAGTTCTCAGTCTTAAAAACTGTTCTTGGCAAAATTCTTAGCTTCACTCAACTTTGGATTATACTCCAAGTGATCTGCCTAACATCCCTCAAGGAGCAGGCAGAGATTCCAACAGGTATTGCATGAATCTCTCAGGATTTGGAGGCCACTCTTCTATGACAGTTATGCTGAGGAAAAAGGTTGTATTTTAGGTTATTGGCAGATAATGGTTCATTTAGATCTGAATCAAAACATAAAAACAAAGCATTGTGCTGTAAAATGGCTGGTATTCGTAAGCTGAGACAGCATTTTAAACCATGAAAGTACATATAATTTAATACTTTTGATGCAAAGGCTCTGTTCCCCAAAGGGAAACAGCCTCACAGTCTTGTATTTACTTYTGTAGAATGACTTAACTTTCATGCTCACTTTCACATCCCTCTTTCAAAAGACAACCCTTATGAACTTACCCAAGTTGCTCGAGTCTGTTGGCTTCCAGGCAAACTCTAGTGCAGCCTATATTTGAATAAAAAATGAGTAGACATGACCTATGGACTGTTACAGTGAATAAGTATACAATTCATAAACCTATTAATCTTCTTCCTTCTTAGCAACTATAGCTTTAGCAGCTTTTCAGCATTTTTTCTTCCAATACTCTTAACCTAGCACTGATTTTCCTAGCTTTTCTCACAAAGCTTCAACCAAAGTACATAAATAACTTAAAATGAGTAAATTTCTTTTCTTGCTCTTTRATGTGGATTATTGTGTGGGAATCTATTTTAATTGTTTCCTAACAGCATCCAAGTTTTAGCCCCACCTGTGTGGTACTAAAATTCTTTGCATATCCACATATTGCTTATCAGTATCAGTGAGYGTGGAAACTTTTGTAGCTGTATCACGGCTAGACCATATTTAATGCTCCACAGTGAAATGAACCATTCATAAAATAACTACTCAAAAATCTTGAAATTTTTTACAAAACTAATGTTTCTTTTTATGTAAGAAGAAAGGTACAGTATCATGAATGGTAATCAATTTTCAGATTATATCACCTACTTATTAGAATGACAGGTACCCCATACAATATGCTCATACATATGCTCTACATACTCACAACCTCTTATGTTGTATATTATTTCTTTGAACTTTTGTTTAAAAGTTACTTCTGCACACCTGTATGATTTTAATTTCAATTATTTATTTAGGAAAACCTACTTCCTATTTCTCTTTACTGACATCTTAGATATAGATAGTAGCAAACTAATCTTCTGGTAGTTTCCAGATATCGTTTTGATATCGTCTTGCAACTCCTACATGATTTTGTAACAACATTTAAAATAATATATTTTGATCATGTGGAATTACTGATATTTTCTCTCCTTTCCCAGCAACTATGGAAGTTACAAGAAATTATTACTTTTTTTTGGTTCATTACAGCTCCCACTGTTGTTAATAAAAAGTTTACTGCAGRTATCAATTAGAATAAGTCTTTTGAGGAAAAAAATGAATGAAGACAAGGTAGTGAAAATACGCCCAGCCTTCTTTGTAATATTTGTATGTTGATTACTAAATGAAAACTCATTGTGAATACCTCATTTGTTTCCTCTTATGTTAGTAAGTTGTATGGCACATTRTCTGCACTTGAAAAGAGTACTGCACATTCCAGTCATGCCTATTCTGCAAGATATACATAACAGTAAGAAATGTAATAGGCAATATGATTTTTGTGAYAATACTAATTACTGTGGGTACCTAATGACTTGTTTCCATCCACCATGCATTCCACTTCATAGAATCACAGAAACACTGAGGCTGGAAGACACCTTGGGAGGTCTCTGGTCCCACTCCATRCTCAGAGTAGGGTCAGCTACAACAGGTTGCTACGGACTGTATCCAACTTAGTTCTGAATATTTCCAAGGGTGGACAGTCCACAACTCTTCTGGGCAACTTGGTCCAGTGTTTGACCACCATCACAATAAAAGAAGTTTTTTACTRTGTTTAAGTGGAATTTCCTGTATTTCACATTGTGCTTATTGTCTCACATTAGCTACTTGCACCCCTGATCAGGTGTTTGTATTTACATTTRGCCTTCTCTTCTCAAGGCTAAATAGTCCCGGCTCTCTCAGCCTCCCCTTGTGTGACAGATGCTCCAAGCCCTTCGTCATCTTTTTAGCTCTTCGCTGGACTCGYTCCAGGATGTCCATGTCTCTCTTGTACCAGGGAGCCTGGTACAAGCCAGACTTGGACACAGAACCCAGGCATGTCACACCAGCACTGAGTAGGGGGGAAGGATCATCTCCTTCAACCTAATGGCAATACTCTGCCTAGTGCACCCCATGACACCATTGGCTTGCTCTGCTTCAAGGGCACACTGATGGCTCATGGTCAGCTTGGTGTCCACCTAGACCCCCAGGGCTTTTTCTGCCAAGCTGCTCTTCCGCTGGTCAGTCCCCAGCATGTGATGGTGCATAGGGTTATTCCCAGGCACAGAGCCTGGCACTTCCCTTTGTTGAACTTCATGAGGTTCTTATCAGCCCATTTCTCCAGCCTGTTGAGATGTCTRTGTAACAGCACAGCCCTGATGTGTACATTTAAGAGCATATACCCTGAGGTTTGAAAGTAAACGAAAATGATCTGAGTTGGCATCTCCATTAAAAGAGATGGTCCTGCCTTCTCCCTGCCATTGACTTTTTGTTCCTGTCTCTACTTCTGCACTAGCCTGCTCTTTTACACTGGCAAAACAATCTGGACAGCTGCTTGGTTAATTAACTTGCAGAATTAATTATCATGTTTCTAAATTAAATGTTGCTGTCAGGTTAAAATCATCATGACCTATATGAAGATCTGTGCTGACACTAAGGATCAAGGCAGTTGGGACAGAAGCAAGCTGCAGGGAATAAAAATAGTGGTATCCACCTTTTTCTGTGGCAGTACTAGTCTGACTGAGATTAGAGCACTCATGGAATTTTGGCAATAATGCTTGCCTTTAAAATTTTAAGATAACAAATGAAACAAGTTCCAAAAGGCCTGTGGATCCAGTTCAGCAAAGCTTTTGGGGAGTCAACAGCATAACTCATGCATCAAATGAAGTGCAAAATTTGGGTCTACATAAAAAAGACACATTACACACAAGGAGAATTTCAGTACTGTACACAGAGTTACATAACAGGGGCAATGATTTCAGTAYGCTGCAATTATTTGTTGATTAGTGGCAAGACTGGTATATATGTATATGAAATATACATCAGGAACCTGAGTACAATAACAGGCTTTAATTGCACTCACCAGCCCTGTAACCATCATTCTCTGTGTTTTTCTTCTGCARCCTCTTTCCCCAGTGAACTAGGGATTTACCTGTCTTTGTTCAAGATCTGGTCTAATTGATGCAACTGTGCGACCTTGGATGAGACTACTGTGAGAACAGCTGTTGGGAGAAAGGGCTGTGAGAAGCATCATCTGGGGCCTGCACCCATTCATTGTCTGTCCATTGGCTCAGGAACTGGATTTGAACTCAATCTCTTGCTTTTGATCCTTACCTAATCAAGGCATGATATAAGTGTGTTCTGCCTGGATTTGTACCTGACTGATCCTGAACCTGCCTTGCAAAATAAAATTCATAGAATCATAGARTCATAGAACTATTTAGGTTGGAAAAGATCCTTAAGATCATTGAGTCCAACCATAAACCTAACACTGCCAAATCCACCGCTAAACCATGTCCCTAAGCAGCACATCTACAGGTCTTTTAAAWACCTCCAGGRATGGCCACTCAACCACTTGCCTGGGCAGCCTGTTCCAATGCTTGACAACCCCTTCAGTGAAGAAATTTKTCCTAATATCCAATCTMAASCTCCCCTGGYGCAACTTGAGGCTGTTTCCTCTTGTCCTCTCTGCTACATGGGAGAAGAGACCGACACCCACCTCACTACAACCTCCTTTCAGGTGGTTGTAGAGAGCGGTAAGGTCTCTCCTCAGCCTCCTTTTCTCCAGACTAAACAACCCCAGTTCCCTCAGCTGCTTCTCATAAGACTTGTTCTCCAGACCCTTCACCAGCTTCGTTGCCCTTCTTTGGACGTGCTCCAGCACCTCAATGTCCTTCTTGTAGTGAGGGGCCCAAAACTGAACACAGTATTCAAGGTACAGCCTCACCAGTGCCAAGTACAGGGGGACAATCACTTCCSTAGTCCTGCTGGCCACACTATTTCTGATACAAGCCAGGATACTGTTGGCCTTCTTGGCCACCTGGGCACACTGCCAGCACATATTCAGGAGGTTATCATGTTTATGTTCATTTAAGCTATTGTATTCAGAAATTATTGGGTAGCCCCTCCAAGACTAATGAAACAAACTAAAACCAAGCATCAATTTTGCCTTCAAAATTGTAGAAAGGATGCTGTTGCAGACAGCAGTGCTTAAAAATTCCTTTGCAGACTGAGTAAATAATACAGAATCCACATGGCTGCAGTGGTATCCTTTACATTTTCCTAAGAACAGGTATATATTCCTATCTTTCTTTAATTGTAATTCTAAGGGAATTTTTGACTGAAAATGCTTTCCTAGATCTGTCCTGGTGTTATGCTGTGACACAGCTGGCATTACCAGTAATTCTAGTACATTATCCTTTGGTTAAAGTCTACAGAAGGTACAYAGCATAAAACTTGTCACTATCATGAGTCTGATCAAAGTTTCATATCAAAGTAACAGTTCTGTTGTCAATTCCACATACATCAGCATAAAAACTATCTGTACAAGAGTGAAACAATGGTTCAAGAAGGAATTATTCAGAGTAAGCATACCATGTTGTGTAAGACATATATGAAATCTCTAACCATACTAGCATGACAGAAGTGCTGCCCAGTTCAGCACACAAATAATCATTGAAGGGAAATTAATTAATTCCCATTACATTAATATTGATACGGATGTGCTGAGCAGTAAGATTAACTAACCATACTAATTCTAAAAAAATTCTGTCCTTCCCTGGGTACCTATTTACTTGTTCTCTTCTAAGAATCTTTGTTACTCCTACAAAATACTAAGGGATGGCCAACTCTAATCACATGGCTACTGTGATGCCCCATTCTTAGAGGGCAAGCAACATCAACTTAAACCACATGAAATTCCTCCTGACTTTTCAAGACTTCTCAAACAGACTAGATTTCACTGTGCCAAGGGGCAGGAAGAGATTCTTTTCCAGAGGGTAAGAGCCTTCAATGGACTAAGACAACTAAGCAGGACAGTTCACTTCAGGAGAAAATATTCTCTGAATCAGACTCCAAAACAGTGACAACCAGTGGAGGCGGTAATTATCATCTCAGTGAAAACAGTATTAGGCGCTGCTACAGCAAATGATGGTTTACAATCTCTGTCCCTCAAATACCACAGAATAATGAGTTATTTGACAGAAATACTGTTTTTTCCTAAAGTACAGTTTTCTTCTCAATAAAACCAGTTGGAAGATTTGCTTCTGCCTTGCAGGTGTCATCTAGCCAATTCAACAATATTTTATGGCTTACAGTTTACAGGCTTTTTAACACAAAAGACATGAATTAAACATATTAAAAGAATGCTGGCTTCTACATTTGTATGTCACATATGGAAAGAAGCATGTGTCACAGCAGAAAGGAAAGTTTAGACAATTAAACACAATTTTAAATTCCTTCTTATGAATGCTGCACTCACTAAAACATTCCAGAATCTTTACAAAAGGCTATAGTATGAAGGATGGTGGGRGGGAACAGCCAAGAATTCTTCAAATTATCTCCATGGAATATGAACAAAATAGAAGCTTAAACAGCAGCTTTGTCTATGTATAATAACCACAAACGTATTTACAGAGTTTTGGAAGGAGTAGCTATAATTTGAAGCATTTTCCCTTATTCTACAAAAACCACACTATTGCTAACACATTTAGAACCTGTTGTGCTTCCTCCCACCACCACATGGAAGAATAAATCCTGTAAACCACAAATCATCCCCTTCCTCCTCTGCTTCAGTACAGTTGCATATTCTGTGAATTACAAATAAAACTAGGACATTTGTATTTCAAATTACAGCCTGCTACTGTAACTGTATCTGTGTGTAGTAACACTCTGCCTACACAAAGCCAAAGCAACATCAACGGGACACAACACAATTAAATTCATTTCAAGTGTCAAGACCTCTCAGATCATCAATTTTAGCCTGTTTTCACAATTAAAAAATCTACATCAGAAAGGTAGGTAGGTAGATAGGTATTAAGGTCCATGTGATAAGCAGGTTTATGTCAACAGACATTTTAGTGCAGCAATCCAGACATATGAGCAATACATAAAATCCAATCTAGTAAAGTGCTTAACCATTCAACTTAAATAATATAGGTATCCCCCATCGATTTAGGGGATTTCACTAGTGTACAAACATGCTTAAATGCTCTTTGCCCCTGTGTTACGCTCCTTTTAGAAAACATGATGGTCGTAAGGATTCACTAAGGATTAGCACAAAGTATTAAAACACTGTGATACACATTTCATGTTCTATAGAAAATACAGCTTGACAACATCCATAATTAGAGAAGCCTTCACTCTTACGATTTTATTGCTGAACTTTTGAAAACATTTTCAGCTTTTTAGGTAACACAGAAACCGATTTCAGTGTCTGAAGTTTCCTGACAGCAGCTCATATAAAAAGGCCACACTCTATCAGGGAAAACATCAAAACCAAGTAGAAGCGGGGATAACTTGATGGGAAGAAATGAAATCAGCTTTTCCATTTACAGGATTTTTAGCTCCACCTAATGGTCAGAAAGGAAAAGATTTTCCTGTCTGCCTCCTATTTGCTATATAATCACTATTTGAAGACACAACAGAATAGAGTCCATCAAAGCAATAGACATCATTACATCAAAATAACATTAAGAGTAGGACTTACAGCAAAAATAAGAAACAAGAAACACCAGTAACTTTATCTCAATCAACAATCAACAGCTAATGCACATTTGCTATCCTTGGAGCTATTATCCATGTTTAGCATGGCAGTTTCCAAAGAACAGGGCATGCTGACTGTTACTGCATTTGTACGTTAAATAATAGGAAAGATCCTTAGTGGGCAAAGACTGATAGCACTTGAGGGAACTACATGAACTTACATTGGTGAAGATCTGGTCATTATGTTCTGCTTTATTTGCTGAAGCTTTGTTCCATAGTGTACCAGTTACTTGTGTAACATACATTCTCTGGATAAAAATAAAGTCCTTCAGGCATGCCACTCAAAGATCTGTGTACTAATTCATTACGTGCTTGCAGGTGGTTTTTTTCACCAGGCATGAACTTGGAGCATAGACCTTCAGGCCAAGTCAGTGACATGCTGTGGATCTTTTTTTATGTAGGTATGCACAAATTCTGTATTTACTCCAATGCATGTAATGAAAAACATCTTCCTTGTAAGTTTTGAGACCAACAATGGGAAGGTACCTAGGGTTGCATAAGCTGGATTCTTATAGTAAGTAATTAAGTTTGAATATTCTTGTGAACACTGCAATATGTAAGCTAAAAAATATTCTCCCAAAGTGCCATAAGTTACTAAGGAACGTTTGAAATACTTTGTCCTTTTCCAAAAAATAATACTGTTCTCACATGTATAATGTCTGGATCCATATGCACTGTATCTTTACTAAGATATATAGAATACCTTCAACAGTGGTAGATCTGTATGGAAAATCTTTTAGTATTACAGTAGCTTCCATCTTGTAACGTGCCTCTGGCTTTAGGTACTAAGTCACCAAGAATGGGCAGATTTGGGCTCAGTTACAAATTTTTTATGAAGAACCTGAATACAGCTGAAATGTGATCTGACTTGTTTAGTCATTTGCTCCAGGGAGGGGGAATTCTGTCCCAGACTGTATGCAAAAGCAGGTAATCTCTCCATGTTTCCCTGCTTGGTAATTTGATGGGAGATGAACATAGGTRACACAATTAAGATCGCTCTTGCTCTGTTATCTAATAAGAGAATATCAAGAACAACTAATAACATACCACAAGATACTTCAAAAAGCATTTTATACCATATTCTGTTAAATAGGATTATGATTTAATGTTCATTCTAACTGCAAATACCACTACTTTCTTTCCTTGGGAATTTATGTGCACTTTCTATTTAAAAACAGAAAAAAAAACAAGAGGAGAAAACCAGGATTAGACAGACAAGATGAACGAGAAGACCCTAGAAACAGATTAACATGTGCTAACAGAAATACTTTTAATAAACCYGGAAAATATAGAAAATAATGTTTTAAAAATTCTTAGTTTGTTCAGAATTGAGAAGAAAGCTTGCTGTACCTAAATCATAGGTACTCCAACTAACTTTTTATTAGAATGTATTGTCATTAACATCATTTTAAAGATAGGCTATTCTGCAAAATTTTGTAGGTGTTTAAAAGAAAACCAGTAAACTCATAATGGAAATACATGAAAGTATGGAATATACAATACCAGTTTCTCATTAAGATACTTAGTGATCCAGATTCTAATCAATCACACTAAAGCTCCTTCACATCTTTTTTAACAGTATAAGGAACCTTTCTATTTCTAGATTTTTGCAAATAGGAAAACTTATTATTTTGAAAGTGTACATATTTTAGTGTATGAGTAAGTAAGTTTAGACTTCAAAAGCTACAGTACAGAGCTATTCTGAAATTGATTAAGATTACTATACATGTATTAAACTRTCCATATATGCTTGTAATATGAAACACCAAAGGAACAGCTTCTGGTGGTGTACAACAGTATCCAGTTATGAACCTATAAAACTCTTTATCAAAATTAATCACTCCATCATTTTAAATATACTGAAAATAACAAAAATGAACGTACAATTAATGGTTTATACCTTTCATGTTTTGGAAATGCCAAAGAATACTAGATTTATATAAAGTTTGAGCTTTCATCATACATACATTAAAAAGAACACATTACTGCAATAAGTACCTTAGAAGTTATATATCCACAGAATGTCCTAGAGCATGTGACATCAGTCCATGCTCTCAGTTCAGTCTAGTTACTCTAAGCCTGTTGTGCTTGGGCAACACATAAACAAGGCTGACTGCCTTATCAGACAACTGTTTCTGAACTAATTCATATCAGTGTGTTTGACCCAGTGCTAACCATACATTTATTCTTGCTATTACTCATTTTATTTGTAAAATAACATTTGCTTTTGGACAATTCGAGGAAAATCTGTTGTTTGTATGTGTTTGGATTATCTCAGACTGAAACAAAGTCTTCACACAGGTTTGCAATGTTTCATGTATAAACCCACATAACAGTTAAACGAAGTCTGAAAACATTGTTTTAGCAGAGAAATATTTTCTGTTTGAGTCCTAAGTTTTCTAGTTAGTTGATGGTAATGTAAAAATGTAACAATACTTTGCACTTTTGATGTGTTTTTGTCCTGATATCTCACAATGTTACAGAAAATATTATTTATACAWTATTATAATTAGCATAAACAGATTAAGGAATTTATACAAGCTAGTTTAACAGCCCAGGGGAAGAAGTAGAAATACAGTGGCTCTGTGTATTTCTTGTGCCTTTGTGACATACTCTGCCTACTAGATTTTGCTGTTTCCTGAAAAATGAACGTATGAAAATAAATGAACAGCATGCATCTGGAACATATCTGCACATTTCACTGCCAAATAGCACTGATTTGATCATATACCTAGGCTGTCTCTTCGTTATGTGATATGTAACAAAATCAGGAAAGAAGTGGAAAACTGTAGCAAAGATTCAGTGAAAAAGCACAATGAGCAGTTACTCATCTGAACAGAGCAAAGAGAAATACATGGAGCAAAGAGAACACAAACTTCTAAGGTCATGACTGAAACCACCACCCATGGTAAACTGCAGAGAACTCTATTTATTTACTTCGGAAAGATGAAAGGCTGAGTCACTCCTGAGCCAATGACATAAACCTTGGGTAGGGAGACATCCTACCTCATTCCTCACTCATCTGATGCCAGAAATACGTTACAAGGTCATTCTCCCCAGCTTTTTCAAGCAGGAGATACAAAACTTGAACAGAGAGGCCTCTGGGAATGCTGCAGTCTTTTGTGTTCAAATGAAAACAACATTAGCTGAGAAAATAAAAGGGCTAGGTGGCATTCATCCAGCTAACTGTTTACCTGTGGATCCCTGAAAGAGAATCACTTCTGTACTCTCCAACAGGATCAAATACTCTGTTTCTATACACAAACCAGCCTCTGCACCCAGTCTATTCTCACATCTGACTTCCCACCCTTTTCCTTCTAATGCACTTAGCAAATGAAAAAGGAACTGTGAAAGGAAAAAAACCCAAACACATATACACCCATTTGCTGTATTTACATATGCTCTGGAACATGGGACCAATCACCATTATTCTCACTGAGTCATTATTTTTCCCCTTGAGGGAAGGGTCTCAGGTAGGTGCTTCCAGGATTAAAATCATAACAGTGGACTTAGCTTCTAAGTCCACTTAACTTCTAAGTTCACTTACCCCAAATATAAATCGTTACGTTTTTTTATAGAAGCCTGAACTGTCTGGATGAGGCAGCTTTACCTGCTGTTCCACATCTCCAACAGCACTTATCTGCTTCCACAGTAACTAGACCTGCTATGAGTATGCAATCGCTTTTCAGAGGTACTTTCTGAAGGACTCCTTAAGCTGACTGACTAGCTTGGGAAAGGAATGCCCTTGCTGATGCTTTCTTTTGCTAGTAAAAGCATTTGTGAAGCCACCAGAAATCTAAACCTGTGCTTTTTCCTTTTTTTTAAAATATGTTCGTTGTCTGGCTTTTTTCGCTCCACAAGAACATGAACTGTCTTGCCAGCATAAAAGAGGTAAGAAGAGAACTAAGAACTAGGCAYTGGGACATGATGGAGGCCTCCTCCATTAGCTTGAAGTGTTTGTGGAATCACAACCTGAGTTAATGGGTCTCAGATTGCATTAAGACATCTGTCTCTGCAGACATACTAAACCTAGTCTTCATTAGTATGTAGCCGAAGATCCTAGCATGAGAACTGCTTAATAGGAAGCTTTCCGCCTCATAGGCATCCTCACAGAGTGGGATGGCTGAGGACATGTGGCTGTCACTGAGATTAGATAACAGGGGGTAACAGGGAAAAAGTGGCTAGAGGAAGGGTAGAGTCAGAGGACAGAAAAGTAGTGAGAAAGCTACAGTCAAGCAGCTCTCAGGGAGAAACTCCCCCGACTCCCAGTGAGGAGTAACTGATGCCATGCAGCTCCTGGACACCTGGGATCATACTTGAAGGCCCTCACAATAGCTCTAGTCCCCAGCCACCTCCCCACTCTCTTCTCAGAAAGCATTTTGCACTTCCCTAGTGTAAAAATTGTTGCTCCTCTAATTCTTAAATAAAAACAGCAATATAATGATAATGTTTATGTTTACTTGCCTCCATTTCCTTGTCTGTTTTGTTCAGTTTTCTAGGAGCATGCCCATTCCCAACAGTATCTATAAGACTTAACAAGGAACATACTATTAATATTGACAAAGCTTTCCGCATCTACCTCTTGTCTTTCTGTTAAGAACAAATAAAAYAACAAATGAATTTTGTTCAGTGTTACACACTTCCAATTAGTCCTCGCAGGACCAACGAAAGGCTAGTTGGGTACGCTCTATTTTTTAAAATAAATGAGCTAAATGTTGGAGTTAATCATAGATGTTGAAGCCAAGAAAAATCATTAGCTCATATTGCCTTCTCTAGACTACACAGGAGTAAAAAATGCTTCCCAGAAAAGCAGCCAGAAATTAAATATCTACCATTTTTCAGTGGGTTCTATTGGTTATTATTACATGGTAAGGAACTATGTCTTATTTCACATCTGAGTTTGTATGGCATTATATTCCAGCCATTATTTCTTGTTGCCTTTCTCTAAAGTAAAAAGTCCTATTTACTCTTTGTGAAGGTACTTACTTATTCTAATAACTGAGCGAGTTACGATCTTTTAGTCCCTTTGTAGGACATCTCCTCCAGGTATTTTCAATATGTTCAGCTGAAATCATAGCATCTCTAAACTAAACTATATATCTATTTTCTTGTAACACTGCCCTTTTCAGTATAATAATAGATATCTTGACAACACAGTATTCCCCAAGGACTGATACCCATTTCCGCCCCAGAGTATCAACATCATCTGTTTAATATGAATCGCTAGGATATTCTCCTTACCTTGACTGTTATTTTATGTATCTGTTACACACATTATATAATGTGATTACAACTGAAAGAGAAACCAAATCAAGTTCACAGTCACTTTGCTGTCATCAGTGTATTGCAAAAGTCTAAATGGAACAAAAATAGTTATCCATGATGACTATTATGACAACAACAGTGAACACTTAAGATAATGAGAATTTCAGGGCCTATGGTACTGAACTGGTTACAGGAAATGAGTTTTCTTGGAAAGGAAATTAAAAATAAGGTTATGTTACTAAACACAGCCAATAAGACCTAGGTAAGTACCTACAGGTCGTAAGTCAGGTTAGATAGGCGAGGGACAGAGTGAGTCAGCATAAGCTGACCYGAACTTTAAGACAAAATTTATGTTCAGAGATATTCCTATGAGGACAGGATCAATTATCTCAGCAATTACAGGTAGATCAAAAATCACATAAATCACAAATCTGAGTGTACTTACAAAACGACTGTCTTTTGTGCGTTTTCACTTGTGCGTGCTGACCGGTCAGGTTCAACACGCAGCACCACAGGGAACATTCAGCTGAGTAGAGAGAAGTGGCTCTTGTGTAACAGCAAAGCCAGGAACCTGCTAAAAAAAACAAAGCAAAAGCTAACAGCGAAGACCAGACAATGGAGAGTCCTAGCAGAAACAGATATTGGAAGAATCTTGTGCTTATTTAAAACCCCATTTTCTATGGGTTGCCAAAACAAGAGGTACCATGCTCAACCCTTTTTAGYAGGAGTAATTTCTCTTTTTCAGCTGCTGAGGACTCATATAAGAAATAATACTCRAGGGAATCATAAGCATTTTGAAAACAATTCTAAGACCCATTATCTTCTAAGCTGGAGACGGGGAGACTGTAACTGAAAGCTTTTAAAGGGAAAGGGAACATAATGTTTCCAGAAAAATAAACAGAAAGCCTTAGAAAGATAAATATTACAAAAAATCCTGCCATGTTTTATGCAGAGAAGATCGAGATAACTTGATTTTTTAAATGAATAATTTCAAAGTATGCCTGAATTTAGACCAGTACTTTAAGTAGCATACGTTMATTCATTAAAGAAGACTGTATAAAGAAAGGGATCGTTCTGCTCCCCTGCTGGTATTTATGAAGACCTTTCCAGCAAGAAGAGCCTGTCTAACTTAGGTTTTGATCTCATAACACAGTGACAACTACAGAAAACTTACAAGACTGGATTGAAATTCTGACACTTTCAGACCAAATGGTGGTTTTCAGATAGATGGGTTTGCTGAAATAGACTTGTCAATTACAGTTACATTTTTAATTAAAGTGAATCAGATACATGTTTTAAGCTGAAGCTATGTATAAAAATGACTGTATGTTTATCCTGTCTATGTCACTGATTAAATKATTAAAGCCAGAAAGAGCTTGTGAATCTTCAGTTTCCACCTCATATCATACAGTCTGAGAGAATAAACTGTGAAATCATAACCAGCTGTACAATAAGATGAAAMACTTGGACTCAGAACTTTCTGTCTTATACAGCTATTCAAAAGTAAACAATGATCAGGATCTTCCACATACTACAGTGACAGCATTACTTCAAGCAATTTTCAACAGATCGTGATTAGTAGAACTCCTTGGCAACCATCCCTTTGTTCATTTTCATTATCCACTTTCCGGACAAAACTCCTACTCCATATGTCAATTCCAAAAGCCAGAGAAGATGAAGTGGTCTCTGATGTCATGCCCATAATTCATCTGACTATGGAGGCAACTACAGGATTAAGGACTGAAATCTTCCAGCAGTTATGAAGAAATTATCAAGTGCTTAGTCAGAAATCTGTAAAGGGAAGGTATTTTTATTCCCAAGGACTCAAAGTAAGCTTATCACAGACTCAATCTGTGTAAATCCTCACCTATGCATGTCAGAGGCACCCAAAGTAAACAATTTGCTCCAATGAGGCTAAAGGATCAGGCCTTACTGGAGCTGTAGATTTGACAATTGGTGACAAATGAAAGTTAAGACAATTCTTGAAAATATCTGAATCTACCTTAAATAGGGTTTTTTTGTGCTACTCAGATGGAAATTAAACAGAAAGATTTGCTATAACATAAAATTCTTAAAATACAGGTTTTCAGCATCAGTCACAAGCTGCCTGGCACATGCATGCTACAGAGTATTATTTTTGAACAAAAAAAMCATTGATGCTTAGATCATCTGCTCCTGTTAAAAGATAGTAAGAGCAGGATGGATCAAGAAACTCATGATATTCCAAAAATACTATCATTTTAGGTGTAAGGATCACAGCTAACCTCTCTGGGCCAGAGAGGTACAAAAAGACATAAATTAGCTGCCTTTTTCTTAGCCTCGTTCTCTCCTTCAGGTAGTTGGAATTTAATGATGGCATGAGCAATATAGTGACTCACTGCTATCAAAAGGATGGTCATCTCACTTTTTGTGACAGTTCTGGTGTTCAGTGACCTTTTGGGGTGCCTTATTCAACACACAAATTCAGAAAAAAATGAACCCATTAAAACACCCCTTGAGTTTCCTAGTGGGTTAGTGAATTGAACTGGCTCAGGGGAACGTCTGGTGGCTGTCAGAGCTATTGTGAGGTGATGGAAATGTGCAGCCAGAAGGGAAAACACAGTACTTATTTAGAGTAGAACAGAATAGAATAGAATAGTTCCAGTTGGAAGGGACCTACAGCGATCATCTAGCCTGACCACTCCAGGGCTGACGAAAAATTAAAGCCTATTATTGAGGGCATTGTCCAAATGCCTCTTAAACACTGACAGGCATGGCACATTGACCACCTCTCTAAGGAACCTGTTCCAGTGTTTGACCACCCTCTCGGTAAAGAAATGGTTCCTCATGTCCAGTCTAAACCTGCCCTGGTGCAGCTTTGAGCCATTCCCACACATCCTGTCGCTGGATCCCAGGGAGAAGAGATCAGCACCTCCCTCTCCACTTCCCCTCCTCAGGATGCTGTAGAGAGCAATGAGGTCGCCCCTCAGCCTCCTTTTCTTCAAACTAGACAAACCCAGAGTCCTCAGGCGCTCCACACAGGACAYRCCTTCCAGCCCTTTCACCAGCTTTGCTGCCCTCCTCTGGATGCATTCAAGTACCTTAACAWCCTTCTTAAATTGTGGGGCCCAGAACTGCACACAGTATGCAAGGTGACGCTGCACAGCRCTAAATACAGYGGGATAATCACCTCTTTTGACCAGCTGGTTGTGCTGTGTTTGATACACCCCAGGATGTGGGTTGCCCTCTTGGCTGCCAGGGCACACTGCTGACTCATATTGAGCTTAATGTCAACCAGCACCCCCAAATCCCTTTCTGCAGAGCTGCTCTCCAGCCACTCCTCTCCCAGTCTATACTTGTGTCCAGCGTTCTGCTGCCCCAGGTGCAGATTGCCCAATGCTCCAATCTATCTAGATCCCTCTGCAAGTCCTCTTGTCACTTGAGAGAATCAACAGCACCTCCCAGTTTAGTATCAGCAAACTTACTAATGGTGCATCCAACTCTGCCTCCTATYGATAAAAATGTTGAACAGAACTGGCCCTAGAATTGAGCCCTGCGGAACAGCGCTGGTGACGGGCCACCAGCCAGATGTAGCCCCATTCACTACAACCTCTTGAGCCCTGCCATTCAGCCAGTTCTTCACCCAGTGCACTGTGCACCTGCTCATCTCACAGCTGGACTACTTGTCCAGAACGATGCTGTGAGGGACAGTATCAAAAGCCTTCCTAAAATCCAGAAAAGCTGCATCCACCACCTTCCCTTCGCCCACTAGGCGGGTGATCTTATCGTAGAAGGGTATCAGGTTAGACAGGGCTTTCGCTTTGTGAACTCATGTTGACTGTGCCTGATGACTGTGTTGTCCTTGAAATGCCTTTCAGTAGCACCCAGTGGGATCTTCACCATCATTTTCCCAGGTACTAAGGTTAGACTAACAGGTCTGTAGTTTCCTATATGATTGAGAGGGGTCCTACTGTAACATCCGCTAGCTCCCTCAGTACTCTGGGATGAATCCCATCAGGCCCCATGGAGTTACAGACATTCAGCTAACACAACTGCTCCCTTACAACTTCAACAAAATGTGCTCCCAGCCTCTCGAGGGCCCAGGCATGCCCCCCTGAGCCAGTCTATGCCGCTACAGCTTCCCACCTTACAGAGAATGCGCCAAGCAGTGTCCAGATAAGGAGAATCCCCTATGAAGCGAGCAGACTTTTCTGGGCAGACGGCTGAAACGACATTTTTTTTTTTTTCTGGTACACACCAACACCTCACAGAAGCCACAGCCGGGGTACAGGCCAGCGCTAGCCGGAGACGGCACCCCACAGGCCCTCAACCCTCACCCCGCTGCCTGCCTAGAGGGACCCCCCCGGGCTCGCCCCCTCTCCCTCACGCACACCCTCCACCTCCCCGCTGCGGGGCCCAAGCAGGCACGTTGGTTCCCGGGCCGCGGGCCGAGGCGGCCGAGGGGGTCGAGCCCCGGGCTCCCCCTGACGCAGCCCGACGGTTCCCGGCGGCCGCCGCCCGCGGGCGCCCCCTGGCCGCAGCAGTGACTCCGGGAGCTCTGCGCGCCCGCTCCCCTGCCCGGCCGCCGCCACCGCCTCCTTTCGGGGCGGGCCCTGGACCCGCCTGTAGGCGTTTGCGGGGGAGAAAGTAACATGGTGGCCGCTTCCTCCCCAAACAGGAGCGGCGGCGGGTCCGGCGGCTCCTGAGGAGGCGGCGGGCGCGGGGAGAAGCGCCGGGCCGGGAGCGCCGCGACCGTTGGGGCGGACGAGGGGCGCCCGGTGGCGGCTGTCGGCGGCAGGTGAGCGGCCCCGGGAGGAAGGCAGGCAGGCAGGCAGGCGGGGAGGGAGGGGGCCTGACAGGCGGGGAGCGGGCGCTGGACCTGGCGTCTCGTCCGCCTTCCACCGCCCCCTCCTCGGGGCGCGGCAGGAAGCCGGCACTCCGGCGGGGGGACCCCTGTCCTCCCCCCGGCTCCGCGGCCCCTTCCCTCTCCTCTTCCACCTCCGGAGGAAACTTCCCGCCTCGCTGGAGAGGGAAGGAGGTGCAGGGTGTTCCCCTGGCGCCGAGTCGGTCCCTCGGAAGGGCTTCTGTTTCTCCTCTTCCCTTCCCTGCTCTGGGAGCTTTCCTTCCCCGCACCGCGCGGGGCCGGGAGGGCGGAGGCGCTTTCTGGGCTTTTTTATTTTAATTATTATGATGATTATTGTTAAATTCCCTGCTCCCGTCCGCCGCGGCCGTTCCTCGGGGAGCGCTGGGCTTTCCGGGCGGCGCTCGGCCTGCCGCGGGGGGCGGCGCAGGTGGCGGGCGCTGCAGGTGAGTCCCCGGGCAGCTCCTTCCTTTTTTTTCTCCATTTTTCTCTCCTTTTCCATGCTCCGGCTCCTCCCCTAGGCTCTGGCGTCAGCGGATTTAACCCTTGCGGGGGACGAAGGCGAGCTCCTGGGCGGTGCTGGGGCGGCAGCGGGGGCCCCGGGCGCTTTGTGCGCTGTGTCTGCAGTGAAGCGTTAGCGCTGCTGGGCTGTCAGGGCTTGCTCTTATCTGTGCCGAAATGGAGACCGTGAACAGCAGTGTCATGGCTGTTAGAAGGATGTTTGAATACCAGGGGTCGTCCCTCCCCTCCCCTCCCCGCCACCCAGTGATAAAGGCACCATTACTAATAGTCATGCTGTGTTTTGGAAGCTGATCGTATCAGTAGATGTTACAAAACTTACAGTTTAGTTCTGCAGATATAAAAAAAAAAAAAAAGAAAAAGGTAGAGCCGTAACTTTTAATCAACCTCTACTATCATCTGGGGATATCTGATGTGTCCTTGCTGCATGACCAGATAATCTGTGTAGCAACAGGATCTGGTGATATGCTAGGGCCTTCGTATGTCAAATAGGGAAAAAATATTTACAGAAGCTGTCAGAAGCTTTAAATGTGATGTAAGCAGATTGACTGTGCTGTTAATGCCAAACATGATCTTCCGAAGTGTCTGAGCACAACTTAACATATTGTTCGTGCTTCAATCTCAGACAGGATGCAAAAACTGAACAAAACTATATTAAATCTAAATTAAATGCCTGTTCTATACCAATCTTTTTAATGCAATTTTCTCTTTTGCTGTTAAGATCAAGCATGTTGCAAATATGGACTGTTGTGCTGATTTCAAACTTAATGCCTGTGGCTAAACTTTTAGATCTGCATGAGGCCTTAGCTTGTAAACAAACAGGACGTTTGATCTTCTTTCTTTTTTTTTGTAAGCTGTGTTAGCGTGACTTCTGGTGACTTTTGTAGTATCTTCTTGGCTTATTATGATGTTTTTAACCAAGCTAAATTTGAGCCTGTACGTGGACATGTTAGTAAAAAGAAAATTATTTGCTTTTAGTTACTTTTGTTGGCTATTTTCTTGTGTAGACTAAACACAAAGTTAGTTGTCGTGGTTTATCCCCAGCCAGCAACTAAGCACCACACAGCCACTCGCTCACTCCCCCCATGGTGGGATGGGGGAGAGAATTAGAAGACTAAAAGTGAGAAAACTCGTGGGTTGAGATAAAGACAGTTTAATAGGTAAAGCAAAAGCTGCACACACAAGCAAAGCAAAACAAGGAATTCATTCACTGCTTCCCATCGACAGGCAGGTGTTCAGCCAGCCCCAGGAAAGCAGGGCTCCGTCATGCGTAACCGTTACTTGGGAAGACAAACGCCATCACTCCAAACGTCCCCCCCCTTCCTTCTTCTTCCCCCAGCTTTATATACTGAGCATGATGTCATATGGTATGGGATACCCCGTTGGCCAGCTGGGTTAGCTGTCCTGGCTATGTTCCCTCCCAGGTTCTTGTGCACCTGGCAGAGCATGGGAAGCTGAAAAGTCCTTGACTAGTGTAAACACTACTCAGCAACAACTAAAATATCAGTGTGTTATCAACATTATTCTCATACTAAATCCAAAACACAGCACTATACCAACTACTAGGAGGAAAATTAACTCTACCCCAGCCAAAACCAGGACATTAGTAAAAGTTTTTGTGTCTCTTTTTAAGGTAGCATGTTAGAAATTAAGGCAGTAAGCGTTCCCTGTCTTCTTGGGAAAAAAAAAAATGATGGAGTGCAAATTAATTCATACCWGTTTGGAAAATGAAAGTATTTTTATTTGTATTTTTTTGTGAAAAGCAGTCATGACCAAACTTAACTGACTAACTAGACTACTAACCAGATTAGCATATATATTTCAAATGCTTGGCACAAAGGGCACAAACTAAAAAAAAAAATCAAAACTGTTAGATAGCTTGCGAATGCTTTTACTGTAAATGTGACTGTAAGTCTTTTTTAAGATTTTTTTTTTTTTTTTTTTTTTTTAATAATTGGCTGACAGGCTGCTTTTTACCATTCCAGTGGATATGAAATGCTAATAATGCATTCTGTCTTGAGTGGTGCAATGACAGAGTTCAGTAGAAACCAGAAATGTAAATATTGGCTTGCCTACATGACTTCTGACTTCTATGTTAAAACAGTTACTAGCACACATAGACACTTATTACTGCTCAAATCTCAAAAATTGGATTTTTTTTTTTTTAAATTATCTTACAAATTAAGATGGGCATTTTCTTAAATACTTTGGCTGTTCCTTCTTAGGTTAAGGTTGGGCTCTCTATAGCCCAAAGTAAACATAATGAGATCTCCTTGGACCATGTCATACATGTTTGTTTTCTTGTTTGAAGAGTGTGTGTGGGATTTCTCTCCAATCAGCTTTTGTATTTTTTTTGAATGAAAACCATCTAACTCAAGCAAAATTGGGATATCCAAATGGTGGTATGGATAACATCCCTCTGACTCAACATGTATGAATTCTCATTTGGAGTAGCAGTGCTACATATTGTTGAAATATAGTGCTTGAAATGGTATCTTTTTAAACTTGGTTCTTTCTTAGGTCTGCATTTGACCAGTGGAGAATTGAATTTGGAATGCGACCTCGATATGCTTTAAGGACAAGTAAGTGCTAGTGTTAGCCTTGATGCCCATGTCTGGGTGTGCTTAAAAATCCAATAAGAAAAAAGTCTCGGTAGAATGAGGTAGGAAAGGTATATTGCCAAAGTTGTAAGAAGGTAAGGTAGTCTTTTGACTGTTATGTAAGATCAGATGTCTTATTTGTTAATCTTTCAGRTAAGTTTCAATGGCAGCCGTAGGCATAGAGCAGTATGCATAAAGACTAGCATGTTTGGTGGTCTTCTTACTGGTTTCATGTAGCAGTGTTTCCTTTTCTGGCTGATGTAGCCTTCTGACTGAAATAACAACAAAAAGCACCTGTAACCTCTAAATCTGGCATCTTTTTCTTTAAAGGTAGCTTGCACTGTAGAAATCTATCTGGTAGAACTTTTTTTTCCCTATGCTTGCTAGTTATCCTAAGGCCTGGATTACCCACCTTCAGCATGCTGCTTTTTTGAATAATGTTCAAGATACTGAAGATCTTGGTGGAGGTGACCTCTACAGGTCTCAGCATGAGACCTGCTTTCCTCCTGTAGTGCTTCAGACTGTAAACTCAAGTCTTTGGATTTTTTGATCTACTTTTGAGCTTCTGTCTTGTTACAAAAATCATCCCTCTCTCGAAATTGTTGCCCTCGGTTCTGCAGAAATGTGATGCTACTTCTTTCCCGTTGGATAAAAAAGTAGCGTTGTTGGAAATATTCCATGCCCATGATGATAATCAGAGTGCTTTCCTTCTGCAAATTCGTGGAGATAAAGGCTCACAACTCTGACCTCTGCGCAAATGATTGTTAGAAGCGAAGTGAGTGAGTTCAAGACTGTTTCTGGACTATAACATAGGTTCTGGTGGACTGTGACTGTTTCATGTTTAGTTATTCTTGTGACTGCATCTGTCACAAAATGTGCACGTACAGACTTACTTATTCTAAAGTTTCAGGAATACAGTTACACTGTGCTATGCATTCCAAGCTGGAATAGAGCAGAAAGTTTTGTCTTGGTTAATATCTCACTCTAGTCCTTTGTTTCTGCTTACAGGCTCTTCAAGGGTATAAATGTGGTCCTGACGTTTACTGTTTGCTTTGGCAGATAGGCAGTTTGAAAACAGTTTTCAGAATAGCAGAGATTATAATGATGTTCTCTGTTTATGCATGTGACTCTTTGTTTTCCTTTTTTTTTTTTTTTTGAAGAGCAGCAAACTCAAGGTTGTTGATACAGAGAACAGTAAACACGTACCCATGATTTCTTGCCTAAAGGTTGGCTTACATGTCATTAAACATTCCATTTGCTTTGTTTCAGTTAAATACAGTGAGCCAGTTTTGCCTTATTCAGCTTTCATCTTCACATTTTGTGACACTTCAGTTCCTTTCCTTTACTCTCAAAAACCTCTCTAAAGAGACTTGATGCTTTTCAAGCATCAACCAAGACCCTGTGTTTTTCTGTCTAAAAGATGTTAAAAATAGTGTAAATCAGGGATTGACTTGCAAATTAAGTTGTTCAGTTCTGGCAGCAAAAGCTGAGTTTACAATTACAAGTCTCCAAAGTAGTAGAAACTTTCTTCCTCTTGAAATGAAAGTGTTTTCCAGTTGTGAACGAATTGCAGCTCTACTACAAAACTTACCCATTTTTCAGCAGAGAGGCAAAGAACCCCATGTTTTTGCTTTCTCTCCGAACCCACACATTTCAGTGATAGCTTTTGCCTTTATGATTAATTACGGCCTTTGATGAGTAATGCTTAAACTGAAGTCTAGCCACTGATGCATTCTTCAGTGCTCTTCTTCCCCTTTGCAAGTCTTTCATGTTGAGGCATTGTGTGACTGGTGAAAGCAAGACTTTTTTTTTTCTCCTTTCCTTCCCCTCTTGGGCAACCCAGTGCTGCTATTCCTGGTGTCACATAACATGGCTCCAGCCTTCCTTGTTATACTCCGGGAAGGACACTATCGTCTCACCCAGATAAGAAACCTGACATAGGTAGAAGTCTTGCGAGTAAGATATCCTCCAGTCTATCTATATAATGTGTAAACTATATCTTTCTGCTTTAAGAAGGGATAAAAGTGCGGTTGAAGTTGGGAGAAAGAGGACCATAACTAGAGAGCAGCTCCCTAGGAGCATATGAAGAAAAAGAACTTCAAGCACTTAATGTTTCAGGAAAAGCAAGAAATCAAGGCATCTCTAGCTATATAATTAAGCCCTGAAACTTCTACAGGATATCCATCTTGGTCTAAGAGAAAGTTAGAGAAAGGAAAAATAAGGTAAACTGCTGAGTCACAGCAACAGGTTATTCAGTCGGTTACTGTAATCACTGAATGCGACTACTGCAAAATACAAAAACCAGTGTGGCCAGTTCTCCACAGTTGATCAGCCAGCTGTCCTTGGAAGTAGCAGCAGCAGCTCCCCTAGACTAGGGAGTCATTTGTACCTATGCCTTCATTGTTTTCTTGATGCTTGAGTTCTCCCACTAACATTTTAAGTAATGAATGACCCTAATGAGTATATAAACTGCTGGGTATCTAGGTGTAAGTGGCAAAAAATTGTTGTGTTTAAGGTAATACGAACTGAAGTACACTTTTTTTTTTTTTTTGAAGGCATAGACATCATCTTTTGCAGGTTTTCTTAAAACAAATCATAACAAATAAGCTGTGTGTTTGCCAGAGGAAATACTTTCAAGGATGTGGATAGCCTGAGGAATGCTTAATGTATGTAAAACATACGTGTCTTGTACCTGTTAAGCTTCTGGAACCACCAAAGATGTGACTGAAGAGGGATATTGACAGAAGTTAATTTTAGCCTAGGGACACCCATCTTTCTCGGCTCCTTTCTTCCCCTGTTATCCACCACTTACTTTTTAGGGGGCAATTGCCAATGAAAGCCTGACTTTAGGTGCCCTCGATGACCATTTGAAGCTCCTCTTCCACTTCCTGTAGAAGGAACCTAGGACAGCTAACCATATGAGGTTAAGTTTTAGTTTTCTGAATAGGTCCCACAAACATCTACAAATAAAATTTGGGTTTGGCAGGAGGAAGAAGAGTACAAGTCATTTTCATGTAAGCTTTTTAAGTCATGAACCACTGTGATTTATAGATGTGGTTTGTTAATGAATGGGAGCAGTATGCCTCTCATTGGTCACATCCAGGTTTGTTTTCAGTTCTGAATATTAAAGGATAAGCAGGACATAAGAGAGAACTTCCTAACTGCATCAACATGTTACTGTTTTCTTACAGTTGTGATGAAACCAGAAAAAGCAAGTCTGCACGTCTCCTGTAGAATGTTTACTTGACTTGAAGTGAATTCTTGCAGTTAGAATCATCAGTGAAAAACTTGAATTTCTTCTAACCTTAAATTCTTGCATAAGCTTGGGGATGCATCCTTACTTAGCTTTTTTTTCTTTTTTTTTTTTTTTTCTTTTAGTTATGCCTTAGGTTTTAAGTAGTAATTCTCCCTGTTTAGGACTGTTTATGTTTTGTTACATGGATAAGGTATAAGCATATCACTAAAGATTTCCAATACTAATAAACTGTGGGCAAACTTGAAGTTGTACTGTTATAAGAAAATCACAACTCATAAACAGAACAGACTTTGCAAATGAAAAATTGGTTTTTACTGGTGGTGGTGTACTTACACAGGGGCTTATACCAGAATACCTGTATGTCTCTGAAGACCAGAATTCTTTTGTGCGCTCCAGGCTATGCTGGTACAGTTCTTCTAGAAATAAACCAAACCTACATTATGCATAATAAAAGAAGGAGTATGTTGTTCAGGATTGGGTAGACCAAGCAGAAAGTTTACCTTTGAAAAAAAGCACAGCATGTGACCCATGCTTTCTTAAACAGGCAGTGTCATTTCAAACTCTGATGTATATACTTCGTTGCATTTCTGCTTTGAACTTCTTTTGTAGGCATCTTCTTGTAAGATAATTACATGTGAAAGCCTTAAGTTCCTTTGGGTTATGATGACTCATTCACTGTGAATGTAATGACTAATGTGACATTTCAGTTTATTTTAAAGAAAACAGATCAGATCCTGCACAAAGACATTTATAGCTTTTCTTCTTTCTTCTGTGAGATTCAGATGTACAGTGTATGCACTGTTAATCTCAACCTCTCCTTCTTAGTCTCTTTGATCTAACTGATCCTGCTAGGGAAAAAAAAAGCTTATTTAATAAGTCACTCTTAATTTTAAACTGTTTTCCTAGCTTTATTAATAGCCAGATGATGCACAAATCTGAGAAGGGAAACTGCTTTGAGCCTCAAGTGCCTAATTGTCTCTTGTGCCTTTTTAAAAATCTCACCTTTAGCTGGTATGCTTGCTGGATTGAACGTCTGAGTTGAAATGCTTTGCATTTGAACTATCCAGGTTGGTAAGTGCAAAATTATCTTATATCACTCCATTTGTATCTCTAATCTTATTGCCTATATGGAGTATTGATGCTGCCCTAGACCTATTAAAAAATGACAGAGGAAGAAGGAAAAAAAAAAAAAAAGTGTAAAGCATTAAAACTGTGTTATAGAGGGCTGTCATCCCATCTGCCTCTTCCCAGAGCCAGTAATATGTTAAAGTGTACAGTGGAGCAGTATCAGCAGAGGAGAATGAGGATGTTCCACTACTGAATACTTGGGAGCAGTTTGTGAGGGCTGGCATTTTTTTTTTTTTGAGGGGGGGAGAAATTGTTAATTCTACTCCACCCTGTGTAGAGAAATGAACGTAGGGGTCTCAATCATTTTGTGCATGCCACAGCAACTGAGCATTGGGTAGAGTGATGGGACTGTGCTGTTGTGTAAGTCGTGTGGGAACAAATCTTGGGAAAGGATGTCTGTTTGAATTTCCAAACGATTTGGAAAAAGCTGAGAACAGTCCTCTAAGTAAATTGAATTAATCCATTCCTAGATGGTTAAAGTGGAAATAGGAATGCGAACAATTGGGAATTATGTCCACAATAGTCATAGCCTGTATTACTAAATCAATAAAAACTTTATGTATCAAAACATTATGTATCAAAAAATAAATAAAAACATGCATGAAGAGTATTTTAAATAGGAAGACAAGTATGTGTGTTAAATTATGACAGAAATGGATGTTGCAAATAATAAAGGGTAATAACAATAACATGAAGGGCACAACAATATAAAACAGTAAATCGACATTGCTTTTTGGATTGCTTTCTCTTTGCACAAGAGAGAATATGACTTAATACTTAAATCTGCTTTCAGAATCCTACCGTAGGTAAGTTTTAGGCTCTCTGAAGGGATATTTCTCCAGATTTTTAGGCAAGTATGTTGGAGGCTGCTAGTAATGTTGGCTGAAATTTTAAAAAAGATAACCTTTTCTTCCCTTCTCTCTGTTTGTATTGTAACTAAGCAGGTATGCTCTTAGCGATGATCTGACTTAAGCACTTCTTTTACTGTTTAAGATCTGTATAGTTCATCCCAGAAGATMAAGTTTCCTGTAAGTGTTTTGTCTGAGAACTCCACCAGTGTGTTGAGTAATACAGTATAGATATTTTGAGTGTTAGATGATAATATTATGAGAAAGATCAAAATATGTGTAATGTCAAACTTCACATTTACTTGCTGTCTGGTGAGTGATAAGGCTTCATGACAGAGAATCTCAAGCTTGCTATCCTTTGACAGCTTTTTTAAGTGTTTGAAGAAAATATTTATTGATACATTTGTCTGTGTAAGTAGTACCTTTCTAACATCTTCTTTTTCGTGATTATTTTCTTCAGAAGTTCATATAATATGCAACATCATTTTAATATTCTAATGGTCTCACATTTGTTGTACATTCAGAAGACTGAAATACGGGCTTTGATGGGTTCAGATACACAGTTCTCCTGAATATATATATTCAGGAGTATAAGTGAGCACAGCAAGAAGCAAGGGTTGATAACCAAGGGCTTTTAAGGGGTGGAAATATAAGTTTCCTTACACATACTGCAGAATTCGGAGGGAAAAAACATTTCTTGGTTTTGTGRTGAGTTTCTGTGTAAAAATCAGATGTTCTGGTTGTCTCAGAAGTGACTGAAAATTTTAACAGAAAAGAAACAAAATACAAGTCAGATTTTCTGCAGAATGACAAAATTTTCTTGTCTGTGGATAAAATTTAACTTTGTCAGTACAAACTTAAGCAATATTTTTATGTTTATTCTGGAGCAAGAATTGTAGTCATAATGAAGAGTTTGAATTACTTTACATGTATGCTTTCACAGATACACAGTCCACTTGATGACTTTTATTTGTGAATGCTTTTCCATTTCCGTACTTTTAATATTAAGATAGCTTTACTCTCCTTTCGGTGGCTTTGGTCTATTTTGTTCTGGCTTTTGGAGTTGTGACTGGACTGCAGTGTGGTTGCATGGGTCCTCTTGTGAATATTCCTCAAAATAAATTAGAAGAGACATGGGAGGCAATTGTTGACAGTTACTGCACTTTCTTAGATTGCTATGATCCATTTCTCTATCAGCCTTTATCTAGGAATGGAAAGAGTGGCTTAGATAATAAGCAAAGAGCTTGTCTTTAGAAAGTTTTGCTAAAACATTTGACTATACAGAAAACCCTCATGAAACTTGAGGGCATAAGTTTTCAGGAACCATACTCCTGCCTAAGCTTTTTACGTGTGATTTATGTTTGTAGTAACTTCATTGCAAGGTGACCTGTGAAGTGAGTGATGTAGAGGAGTTACTCGGAGGCCTAGCCTACACTCTTTCTGCATTTGCTGCAGATGTGCTAATGCAAACCCTCACTGCAAAAATGTGCTGCAGACCAAGACCGTGGTATGCCTGGTGCAGCATAAAGAGCAAAAAGACAGTTCCTCCTGTAAGATTTTTGCTGCTGCAGCATGAGACCAAAAGCATGAATATTCTAACTGCTGTCAAGCGTGTGGTTTGGACTTTTTTAAGCCATCTTGGCAAAAGAGAGTTTCTTAATGAGGAGTTGGCAAGAGGATTAGAAGACAAACTTCTGAAATGTTAATAAGCTCCTGCCAAGCTTGAAAAGCAGCTGAGAAAGAATGAAAATGCTGACATGAAACCGAGTGATTTGAGGCTGGTGTCATAGGCCAACCAGAAATGGGAGTCATCCTCTTGATAGCCAGGAAAGGTGTTCAGTGGGGTGGGGATAGGCTGTGAGGCCCTGAACGTGTCGATGAAGCAGCCTGTGTTTGATGTGATAAACCTTTCAATGGAGAGACCTACAGAGAAGAATGACATCTTCCTGCAGCGTTTTTTTCCCCAAAAGATAAAAATGAGGAAAATCATGTTTCTCAAAACCAGCGAATGGGTTTGCCACTCTGGATTTGTGGAGCCCTTAGGAGACGATTTCAAGTGGCATATGGCTGGTTGTATTGTAGGCAGCTAACAAAAATGAAATCAAAGCATGATTCTGTGATCTGGCAAATCTCTGTCACTGGAGATTCCAACAAAATAATTTCAATGCTAATACTTAACTATGTCAATGCTTAGTAGAGAGAGCAACARGAAGGAAAATATCTCAAACTCTTACAGCTTACTTCGAGTAACCTCTCGAGTGGATTTGAAACAGAACATCTTTTCTTCTCTCCTTTGACCTCTCAAAAACAAAACGTAGTCCGGCCTCACCCCAACCAAAAGGGCACCAAAAAAACTACGAAAAACAATCTAGGAGATTTGGGCTCCCAGAAGGCACTTAACCACTGGATTATTGTCTCTTGACTTATTCTTTACTGTTTTATTTTTGTTTCAGGCTACTATATTTGGCTTTGTTCCAACGGAGTTTCCAATTACAGAAAGAGTTCTCTAACAAAGAATGTTTCCAGGGCTGCAGATGTTTCACTCATTACATAATACTGAGCATGGCTAACCTTTAAAGTTTGCAACTGGGGCAGTAAGTCCATTTTATAAAGTACTTTGCTTGCTCTGAGAACTATTAKTAGTAGTAGTAGTAGTATTAAATTTTCTCTCTTGGACTGTTTTCTTTGCAGCCTCTGGACTAGTTGCCATCTTCTGTTATGTCAAAGAACAGTTTGGGTACAACACTGATGAAACAAGATTAAACTGGTTTATTAAATGAGTGTAGGTGGACTGCTTGCTGATTATCATTCTTCCCTTCTCACATCTTTTCCATTTCTGTTTTCTGTCCTTGGCAATAGAACTTAATTTACTCATACCAAACTTGCCTTCATGGATTCCAGCTGCTTCTCCTCTAGACTCTGTAGGTCACTTCAGAATTTGTTTTTTGGCCTCACATGTCTGTAACTGCTCCAATTTTTATACCATTGGACGACTTGAAATTACTGTACAATAGGAAAACTTGGACTGTTGAATATGGTAGAGGTAATCTGGATAGTCTGGAGTCAGGTTTTTTCTTTTTTTTTTTTTTTTTTTCTTTGCTTTATTTCTCCACTTAGAATTTTTCTGAGGGGCATTTTCATACTCCTGAGCATCCTGGATTACAGGGTCCATTAACCTAGTGATATTTTCAGTCATTTATAATTCATAAGTAGCTGTTCAAATTGCTATCGCAAAACTTTGCTTCTGAAAGCTTTGTTATGTTTGATACAAACATTTATATCATAACGTCGTTGCCCCACTGTTTCGTAGCAATGATAACTGGTTTTGCTGGCAATCAGAAAAAAATCAGACTAAAAGCACAGTTCTGCTTCATAAGACAGAATCTTAAATTGTTAGTAGTTTGCTTTTGTACCTTTTCTGAATAATTCCAATTTATTAAATATAAAGCGGAAAAATTGTGTCTAGTTTCCTGCCTKCCTTTGATAATTTTTGGTCCAGGAATCCAAGGAATTGCATACAAGACAGGAAAACATAGAAAATGCAAAGAAAATTCAGGGTAATGGAGAACAATAATATATTTTGTTTAAGGGCAAAATTATTTTAAAATGTTCTCCATTTGTTTCTAAAACAGGTCTGAAAAGCTGTAAGACTTCTCAGTAACAAAATTGATGCTTAAGTGGCAAACTGTATATGCCTTACAAAACTAGAGAATTATTGCTATGTAATTATCACCTATTACGATACTGGATTTGCAAAAGTCAGTTCATTTCCTCACCACCCCTTCTTCATATGAAGCACACTATTGCATCATTTCAAAGCCCACGGTTTGAAACTGAAGAGGAAGACTATGTTGGAAGAATACAGACACCTGTTTCTCATTATATGAATGGTGTATTGTTAGTGGCTCTCACAAAAGTGTCAGTAACAAATCCCCAAAGAGAGATACCAAATATCTGTCTTAGTCAAGTTTTAAAGAATTATGGATGYCTTTAGCCATCGCAGAAGTTACAGTTAAAAGTGTGAAAAAGATCTTGTCATTTCCCACTTGTGGTATTTTAGCCTTTGGTCTTTGGGTCTTAAGTATGTCTGCTAATTTGATGTTAAGTTTTTTTTTATTTAATGAATTTATAAAATACACTTTGTTTTTCAGCATTAACTATAGAGCTGTGTTTGACATTTCAGGAGCTTAAAGCAGAAGTGATTTTGTTCTCAACCATTCACAGTTTGCAGAACTTCGGTGCTCTGAGAACTGTTTTTTGTACAGGTGAGGAAAAAAAAAGGCAACTGTTTCATCAAATTGTTTCTAGGCTTGGTGCCTTTGCTTCCACAGGAATTTCTTACCTGAGGTGATTTGATGTGATATTTCTGCTCCTTTCCTACTGTAGTGCCCTGATCTATTTGGAAGGCTTTAGAAAACTTTCCCACCAAGCTGATTACATTCATTTTATGCCTGATTTTTGTGTTCGAATGCTGTCAGAAAGCAGTGTGGTACACAAACAGCTAGTACAGGGTCAACATTTTTTCTTTTGAATATGTGCAAATTTGCAACAATTTGGCTATCTGACACAAAAAGCCAGTTTAGATAAATTGCAGTACCAGACCTTGATACAACTTGTTTTCTGGGTGAAGTTCAATTATCTGATAAAAGCCATCCTATAGGAATACTTCATTAAATGTAATTGGCAAGCCTTTTATCTTTCACTTTGTCCTTAAGTTTATTTTTCACAATGTTATAGACCTCTATAAGATAATCAGCTTGTAGCTTGTGACCTATTTCAATTGTGCAACCATTACATTCTCAAATGTTTACTTGAAAACTGCTACGAAGGAATGGTCCTGTATTTGCATATGTGCATGTTCAAACCCAGTCACGGGTGACATCCAACCATTCTTGTTCCACAGCTGGTTGTGTTAAGACAGGTAGAAGGTGGGCACTGCATGTCTGTGAAGTTATTTTTGCAACTCTAGTTTTTCTAATACTCGTGTGATTTAGTGAAGTGACTGTAACTGTTATTTCATTTCATAATTTATGACAATGTGATACGCATTCCAAAAAAGAAAGTCTTTAAATGCACATCTAGGAATTTTTTTTCTCTTGTTACTGACTGTCTGTGGCTAATAATCTCTGGGCTACTTTTTTTTTTCTGTTTTAATTCCGTGCTAATGGTATGCTTGAAGTAATGTTGCCTTACCTTGTCTTTTTTTGTGGTGTGTGTGTATATATATGTGTGTGTGTGTATATATATTCATGCTATATCCTTACACATAGTAAAATATGCTTCTTAGAACTCATATATAGACATGTCCATGTAGCTTCCCTATGTGTTGCTAATGACATCTTAAGTGTTTGATAACCTCCTTGGTTCATCTGAACTCGTTTAACATTGTTGAATAGTCTAGTTTATAATGTTCCATTCTGTAGTAATTTTAAATCATCTGTGATGCATACGCAAGGTCTGATTTCTGGAGTTGCACACTTATCTGAGTAGAAAAGGACTTGCTTAAAAGTGACTATGGTATAGACAAGCATACTGATGTGAGCAATAATGGTGCTGGATATGCTGGAATGGACAAGCAGCTGGAGTGCCAGCTCTTTGGGAACCCTGTGTGTATACTCCAGTATGTTCTGGTTGTTAAATGGTAATATTGGTGACTGTCTTTGCATATGCTGCTTACATTAAGGCTGTGTGGGTATATATGTGTGCTAGAATCTTATCTGTATTTTGTGTTTAAAAAAAAAAAAGTCTAAAGTTTCGATTGCCAAGTATAGTCCATGATTGCATTGCTCATTGCTTTTCAAAGTGACTTCAAGTATTAGCTTCCATGTCCTGAAATCCAGTTAAACAAAGACAAAATTTGAGGCAATTAAAACAAAAGCAATCATTCTGATTTTTTGAATACAGTTAACATTGAGAACCACCTTCACTGTGTTCTTTCTGTTGCTATGAAATACAACTAGGAAATAGTTTTTAAAAAAAAAAAAAAGTAGAAGAAAGCACTATTGTTGGTGCATTTCCACTAATGTGAAGTTTTAAAAAATAGTATTCATAGTATTAGTACTAACCGTTATATCCAATAGTAGTTTCAGTCCTTTAGCATTTGCATTTAGATTTGATTTTTATAAACAGTCCTAGAGACAAATCTCTGAAGTGTCCAAATCCTCACTGCTGGTCAAACTTGCTAAGTTCAGGCCTTCAGGTTCTACCTTCTTGTCCTGGTTTTGACTGGGATAGAGTTAATTTTCTTCCTAGTAGCTGGTATAATGTTATGTTTTGGATTTAGTATGAGAATAATGTTGATAACACACTGATGTTTTAGTTGTTCCTAAGTAGCACTTACACTGGTCAAGGACTTTACAGTTTCTCATGCCCTGCCAGCGAGAAGCTGTAAGGGAACACAGCCAGGACAGCTGACCCAAACTGGCCAAAGGGATATGCTATACCATATGACATCATGCTCAGTATATAAGCTGGGGGGAGCTGGCTGGGAGGGACGACGACGGCTGCTCGGGAACTGGCTGGGCATCAGTCGGCAGCTGGTGAGCAATTGTATTGTGCATCACTTATTTTGTATATTCTTTTATTATTATTGTTGTTGTTGTTGTTATTATATTCCCTTCCTTTTTTGTCCTATTAAACTGTCTTTATCTCAACTCACGAATTTTACTTTTTTTTTTTCCCCGATTCTCTCCCCCATCCCACTGCGGGGGGGTGGCGGTGGCTGAACGGCTGTGTGGTGTTTAGCTGCCTGCCGGGTTAAACCACAGCACTTCACCTGTCCCAAGTGACTAAACTTTATTGTTCTGATTTAAGATCACCTGTTTCTGCAAAAAATTGTCTTTTTAAATCGGTGTCGTCAGTTTCTTCACACCAACTTTGCCATGCCTTTATCTTTACCACTGTTGTGAAATACTACATAAAAATTTTTTTTACCAAGRCTTGTACTGACAGGATAAGGGGCAACAGTTTTAAACTGAAAGAGGGTAGGTTTAGATTGGACATAAGGAGGACATTTATTACCGTGAGGGTTGTGAGGCACTGGAACAGGTTGCCCAGAGAAGTTGTGGATGCCCCATCCCTGGAAGTGTTCAAGGTCAGGTTGGATGGGGCTTTGAGCAACCTGATTTGGTGGAAGGGGTCCCTGCCCATGGCAAGGGGGTTGGACTAAATGATCTTTAAAGGTCCCTTCCAACCCAAACTGTTCTGTGATTCTGGTATTTAAAATGTGTGCAGAAAGAAGGAGGGCAAGCTGAAGGCTTAATGCAACCTAGCTGTATCTCTTTGCTGTTATGACAGTGATTTAGCTTCTTCAAACGTGTTTAAAGGCATTTACAAATCTTGTTTTAATTTCTTTCCATTTTCAGTTTTAATGAATAGCTGATACTGCTTTATCTCAAGAAGTATGCTGTCTTGATGATTACTTATTTTAACTGTATAACATGTGTATAGATGTTGCTTTTAGTGTGAATAAGGGACATTTCCAAAGTCACTCATTAAAAGAAATTCTGCACTGGTTGCTGTGGTATAAAATTAAGATTTAACAAGCATCAGTGAAGATTCTTTTATACAAAGGGGAAACAAATTGTTTTTCCCATCCCTTCACCAATAACRTTATTTAATCTCAGCACAAAATAGAATGGTCTGTGAGAATAAAGAATCGGATCTCTCCCTTCTCTACCACAGCAAGGAAAGTTTCTTCCTGAATTTTCAGAAAGGTACACGAACTTTGCCTACCCTTTCTCTCATCTGATTAGTTCATTGGAAATAGAGAAGTTGCATGTATAAAAACTTGGTCACATAGCTTACTAAGTTCTCTACTGGGGAGTGAGGCGCCTGTGGTAGTCCTTGTGTTGTCTATGAAGTTTTGCCTAGCGCAGTGGTTGAAAAACATAGTAATGCTTCTCTCTTACTCAGATTGTAGCCAGTAAATTTTCCAAGTGTTGCACATGACCTCCTAACAAACTGTCTTGTATCCATCCAGTAAAGTCTTTGTCTTTTAAATTAGTTTAGCAAATCCAGTGTCTTCCCTGATCTTTAAGTGAGTTTATTTTAGGAATAAATCTCAGAGAAGAATGCCTATACATCTTTCTTTTAACTTCTTTACTGCCAATAGCCAAGTATAATTCACTCGCAAACCTGAGCATTTGTGTAGAAGTCCTGAGTTGTGTTTAACATCCACCTTGCTTAAAAATCTTAACTGTGCAGGCTGTTTACAAAATAGATGTTTCAGCCACAGTGCACAAAAAGTGCTGAAGTTACTTTTCAGTCTGGAATAAAACTTAGTTCCTATGCAGTCTGGTTACAAAAATATTTTCAGTTACGAGGAAAATATCCCATCTTGTCTAAGTTCTTCAGTCATCTGTGTATGCATGCTGTAGGCTTCCACACAGCAAGTACTTTTAAGTAGTAGTTTCCACACATTGTAGTTTTTGGGCACTGTCAGTATCTGAAAGAAGATGCAAGTGAGTTTAATAAATTGCAAAGTCATGTGTTAGCCATTAATCACTTGCAAAAATACCTTTATAACTTCAGTTCTTTGACCATCAGTTCACCAGTATTTTCAGTTAAATAGATTTCTGAACTTCAATTATATCAAAAATAGGCTGAAAAAGCTCTTTATGGCTTTATTTTTATTTGTGGTTTAGAGTCAAAAATACCTCAGTTCTGAGTCTTCATGTGGGTAGTGAAGGAAAAGGTCACTGATTATAAGAAGGAGTTGGTCTTTCTTATAAACCATCATTAAAAAGCCATCTGCTTTTTCAAGGGAGCATTGTATAAGATAATACAGTTACTTCACTGCTACTTACTGCAGTGTATGTTTCTTCAGTTGCAGGAAGACTCTGTTTTTTCTATAAAACGTGGCTGCTATCTCTATGATGTTAGGCTTTTACTGATCTGATTTCATTTCTTTTTAGTGGACACTTGCTTAAAGCAGAATTTTGAAACTAGTGAGATTTTTATAAACAAAGTTCAACTCTACTTCATAGACTTTTGCTATGTAAAAAATAAACTTGAGAAGAACTTTTTACGTTCCATTTGTGTATAGTATGTAGTGAGTTTTCTTTGCAGGTAGTAGAGTGCTCAGAGATGAGGAAATAAGAGGCTTTTAAGACCAACTTGATTTTTCTGAGTAAAGTTATGCTAGTTGGCCTCCTGAGCCTTATGCTGTATTTTTTTGAGAAGATATACGATCAGCTTTCCAGCTAGGAGTGAACTGAAAAAACCTTTGATATCCACACACATTCTTGACATAAATTTATTTTATTCTTTGTGTGCATTGAGATACCAGGATTTGTGATACTTCTTTCCAGAAGTTGAAAGGAACAAGCAATTACTGAAGGATTTGCCTGCACATAAGCCTTAAAAACAACTACCTCTGAACCCACTCTGTTGGTGGTTATTCTTACCCTGGAGTGAGTGCGTACACACAGGTTTCCAAGAATACCTTCTCCTTAGTAGTGTCAGGTGTAAGTATGGCATTTGTATGTAAATTATCAGATTGCTGTTTGCGACAAACCCTTTCCCTTGGTTGCTGCTGTATGCAGTTTTATAAAGCTTACGTTTCCTTTTCTTTAAGTCCACTTGCCAAAAACTGCAGTTACCTGTAGCATTTGTTTCTAGACTTACGCTGGCTTTCCAATCTAATTTTAGAGGATAATTCGACACTTAACATATTTTTAGGATTAGGACAGACCTGTACTTAAAATTCTAGACTTCCATCATTTTATCATGGGTTCAAAGGGAGGTAGCATAAATTATGCCATGACTTTTTAGGAATGAAAGACTTTAATTAATGAAAAGCTCTTCTGCAAAAATGGCATCTTGTCTCTACTAGGATGAAAGTTCCTGGAAAGTGGAGGACAATGTTTTATTTTCTCCACTACTTTTTTTTAAGCAGGTCTAAACTGTGCATTAGAGGTTGGTTCAGAAGTGCCCAAGTTTCTTTGATTCAACATGGTAGGCCCACGTGGTATTGGGACAGTGTTGTGTAGTGATAGCAGTTTGGTCCTGAAAATAAGATGGCTGCAAAAGTTCTGTTGATAGGCCAAAAAGGGGACCGTAGTTGGAGTAGCATGTTAGACTTATATGGCTACGTTGCTTGTGGTTTCTGAGTTGGTGCTGTATCTGCTCTGCACAACTTTATTGGACGTATTAGTTATGCTGATGTCCAAAGTGTGTTTAAAATGCTTCCTGAAATACTTGAAAACTTTTAAGACTATACACGCTGCCTGCCAGATCAACCTCTGTCGTGGTTTAACCCCAGCCAGCAGCTAAGCCCTACACAGCCTCTTGCTCACTTCCCCGCGGTGGGATGGGGGAGAGAATGGGAAGGGTAAAAGTGAGAAAACTCGTGGGTTGAGATAAAGACAGTTTAATAGGTAAAGCAAAAGCTGCACACACAAGCAAAGCAAAACAAGGAATTCATTCACTGCTTCCCATCGACAGGCAGGTGTTCAGCCAGCCCCAGGAAAGCAGGGCTCCGTCATGCGTAACCGTTACTTGGAAAGACAAACACCATAGCTCCAAATGTCCCCCCCTTCCTTCTTCTTCCCCCAGCTTTATATACTRAGCATGATGTCATATGGTATGGAGTACTCCGTTGGCCAGCTGGGTTAGCTGTCCTGGCTATGTTCCCTCCCTGTGCACCTGGCAGAGCATGGGAAGCTGAAAAGTCCTTGACTAGTGTAAACACTACTCAGCAACAACTAAAACATCAGTGTSTTATCAACATTATTCTCATACTAAATCCAAAACATAACACTATACCAGCTACTAGGAAGAAAATTAACTCTATCCCAGCCAAAACCAGCACAGCATCCAGCTGTAAAATACTTGAAAATTTTTAAGACTATACACACTGCCTGCCAGATCAACCTCCTAGCGTCATTTCCCGAGAGTCTTTTTCAAAACTGAAGGAGGTGGCCTAAACATTTGACAAGGTTAATGGATCTTGCATCTCAGATACTATTTTCAGGAGATTTATCTTTCAGTGAATACTATCTTCAAATAAAACATTGAAATGAAAGGCTGAAATTGTACTCTCTGACTTTCTAAAAAGATAAAAAATTGCACGTGTCATGCATATTTTCTCATAGCAACTTTCTAACATTTAATAGTATTAGAAAATAAATTCAAATTTCTAGGATATTAAGGCTGTAGCATACTAATTTTGCTGGTATTCCTTTCTGCTGCATCTGTGTCTTTATTTTAGATGAGCAGACAAGCACTTTCCTATAATTCCACACTTGAGAAATGAAGTACTGCTCACTGTACTTACGTTATGGAGAATTCCAAGCAAATGTTACTTGACTACAAGCAGCTGGTGCAGTGGTACAGCAAATGATGTCATTAATGAATTTAAATAGAGGAGTCTTGGGAAAATAGTTGTGGATCTAACAATGTTAAGATAAATATTTGCTATTACTCAAGAGTATGAGTATGACAGGTAGCAGAAGCAGACTTCCACAAATGAATATGTGTTAGAGAAGTCTCATTTTTCTGTGTTTTGCAAGTAATGCAGAAGAAAACTTTTTTTTATATCTAAAGAATAGGAGTCCTCAGCTGTGGCAACCTCTGTAAATGAAGACTGAGAACTTTAAATTTGTGATCTCCATTTTGGAATTGAAAAGCTTGTAACTATGTGATAAAAGCAACATAGCTATGAAATAAAATACCAATACAATACTTACTTACACTGTCATCTTTACTTCATTGTGGCTGCTTGTAACTTGTTCTCACAAATTTTTTGTATCTTTGCAAGAACACTCTTTGCTGTGCTTCAGCTAACTGTAAATAGAGGAAATTGCAGTCTAGCTATATTGAAAGAAAAATCTAACTGGTGTTTTAGACAGCAGTCAACAAACTGAAGCAATTTCTAATAACATAATACTTTTTTCATAATTGTTCAAAATTCGTAAGAGTGATCTTTAGAATGGAAACCTTTTCCCCATGGCAATTTCACTATGAAATCTCTCCTTAAGAAAGGGCTATGGCCTATATGAAGCTAATAGTTGAGTTGCTATATTTTTGATAGAACATTATAGAAGAATTGTAAAATTATATTGTGGTTGTGAGAAAGGCTGTTGTCTTTTTAGAGAGGTCAACCTCTCCACCTCCTGTGGGAGAGGAGAACACTTTGCCATATTTCTGGTGTTTAGCAGTGAAAAGAATTTTTTTTTTTTTTTTTTCACTCCTGCATATTTTTGTTAGGTGGATCTCTTGACTTAGACTAGTCATACTAAGTGCCTTTAAGTGTTGTCTGTGCAGTCTGGTTTCGGTTTTTATCTACAAAACTAATTACTTCCAGTAGGAATTCTTTTTAGAAAAGCATGGGGATTTTAAAAGTACATCTTCTATTCTGAGGACTTTTTTTTCTTTTATTTAAAAAATCATTTTGGTCCTAGACTGCTCATAGCAAACTTTCCTATTGTGCTCTATGAATGAATTGGAAAACTAACTTCACTTAAATAATTTCTTTGTAGCCCTTATGGATCTATATGGACTTGGAGGTTTGTAATTCCTCAAACAGTATTGCTCATGTTCTTAAAACAGAATTCCCAATTTTTGTTTTCAGTTTATTTTACTGAAACTGAAGTATCTCTGTAGACTTTAAAAAAAAGATCTTTCATGGGACTTGCATATTGGCTTTTTTTTCAATATATCCTGCATTTTCATCATCCAACACCAAGGTAACAGTTGTTATTTTTAGAAGTTTTTTGTATCTGGGTTTTGTCCTGCAAGGGAATGGGGTGTTACAATAAAAATCCCAATGTTTTCTAAATGTTGAGTTTTCCTATTAGTCTTGTGATGTACAGAAACCTACTCATAGAAAACTGACAGAGGACAGTATCTCTTGAAATTATGGTGGGGAAAAGTTGCTGTGATAAAACTTACGATAGGAGGGCTCTTAAAAGAATGTTTGTTCCCTTGTCTATTAAGAAAAGCAGTGTGCATATTATTGTGTGAGGTGTCACAAAAATAGTGGAAAATGGCAGTGGATTCATCTTGTTCCCCCGCGAATCATACGTTTATTTTTTCCTGCAGTTCAGAAGGCAAAGTATCCTTGGACTAACTGAATTCTGCTGTTTCTGTTTGTTTTGGTGACTATCTGCTAATTTATAGTTTAGTGTCTGTTTATATTTATAAAGCTATTGCATTAAAGAAGATAACCATGGCTTAATTAAGAGCTATTACTTTAAGGTCTCTTTTGAGAGATCCTGTTGCTTTAAATCTTTCTGAAATTGGAGAATAAATTCGTGAAGAGCTGAGTTGTAGTGCTTACTTGAAACCTTACTTCTCTTATCCTTGTGGAAAAGGAAGGGAACTGTTTTGAGAGACTCRGAACATTTTGAAAAACTCGCTAAATGTTGTGCTGACATATGAGGCTTGTGTGCCAAGTTTCTCAGCTGAATTGTCTGGTGACTCTGACTTTTGCCTGCCACATATTACACAGAGTTTCTGTGAAGTGAAACSTAGCCATGGCTGAGAGAAAAATATAACATCATAGATATAAGTGTATGCTCCTTAGCAACCAATTGCTACAGTTTTATTGATCCCCACTGGTAAAAATTTGGGAATGCATTCTCTTCATTTGCATTCAAACCTTCCAATTTTAGTATTTAATTTTTCAGGTCCTTTTGAATTTTTTTCCCTCCATTTACCTAGGAAAGCTAATTTTCACTTTAAAAAACATTTGGGGATAACATTGGCACAATTCCAGGAACTACAGCGGTGATTAAAAATACAAACTGTTGTGAGATTTTTGACATATGCTGTTATCGTTACTGTTTTATTTACTGCTCTGTGTGCTAAAGTAAATGTGGGCGACAATTTTAATATTGCATTGAGAGAACATGATACTGAGCTGTGTGAACATGTAGCAGGTAATAAAAGGCTGGATCATTTAACAAAGGTTTTGTTTTTTAACAGAAACATTTATATGATGCCAACCATTTTGCTATTTTTAGCAGCTTGTTCCAGTAATTTGGTTTCACATATGTCAAGTGCAAACAGTACTTTCCAGATTACAAGATATTCTGGCTCAGGACTTTCCTTTCTTTTAAGGGGAGCAGTTTTATGATTAATCCAGTGCAAGTCAGTGCTGCTGCTGAAAGGGGCATACTGCTGCTGCTTTTGTGCTGACACAGCGAATCGTTGGAGAACCGCTCTGGTTGAACACTAAACAGTCTCTGCTGGGTTAGTGTTCAGCCAGCGCAATTCCTTGTTCCAGTTCATTACGTGGTTGCACAAACTATAGTTCTGGACAAAAGTGAAGGTGGGAATGAGCAGTGGCAGTATGAGGAGGGACCTTTTAACGGAAGCACCAATTTATATGAGATTAAGTAGGAGCCATTACCCCTGCATTTCATGCTGACTTGCTTACCTGTAAAGGGCTTTATCACTAATTTCATGTTGTTTATGACAGTAAAAAGGGTAAACTGCTGCAAGTTCTGTAGCTGAAAGTGATTCAGAAGCTTCACAAGTAGCTATGGCTTTGGAGTGATTTTCTTGTTCTTCAGGAGACCTAGGCACTGAACACCTGACAAATTGAATAAACCTTTTATTGTTCCTGTTGATATGGCATACATATATTTTAGGCCTGAAAACTCAGTCATGTGAGTAGCTGTCCCATGGCTTTCCTCTTTTCAGGGGAGCCAAACACTTCTGTGTCTCTTCCCAGGATCGCTGTTTATGGATTGCCCTACAAAAGCTGTTAGCCAAAGTGTTTAGAGAACACTGAAGTGATGTTGTGAAAAGCATTGTGGAAAAATATTGCAGAAGAGAAGAGTCTTTTGAAGGGTGAAGGTATTCTTTCAGGTTTGAAAGGATTTGAAAAGTTGTCATTTCAGTGTTAAAAAATAAAAAATGTAGTTAGTTGGAGTATAGAGGTACTACAAATTTGCATGAAGTTATTTCCCTTCCCCTCCTTGCTTTCATCTCATGCTACAGTACCTTGCAATATAGTGGTTGGTGCCTAAATTGCATAATCTTATGCTAAGATTTCTTAGTAAACATGCAGGATGAATAACTGATTTTTCCTCCAGCTGAGTACTCATAACACTTTTGATAACAAGTTTTAGAAGTCTTGTGAAGTGTGAAGATGGAAAATACCTTTTCAGTGTAATTTCAGTAAGAAAGAGCAGGATAAGAACAGGAGGAGAAAYGAGGTTGCAGGGAACAGGATTATACTGTCTCCACCAAACCACCTTTCTGTTAGCAGAGGCCAATGTTTCTGCAGTTATCAGACTAGGACATTCTAAATACAAGAAACTTTTCAATTTTGGTGCACTTACTATTTGGTAATACCCATGGACCACCACTCCTTGGTAGGTGGGACCTTGGCAGCTGTGGTAGTTATGTTTTCAAAGATGGGAACCACACTTCCATTCTTGGTTAGATTTCTAGATGGGATCCCCAGAAATCTGGTGATGGAAACATGGGGATCTAAAAGAAGGTGGTCCCTAGTTCCCTGAAGGGGTATAACAGTATTCAGGTTTATTGCTTGGCAACTACTGCTTAAATATTTCTCACTCAACTTTTAAAAAGATAGGTATTTCATGAGATTGGGTACTTGAAATTGTACTTGTGATATTTGAGCATAGTCTGTCAGCTAGTTTTGCTCTTAATAGAAACGTGCGTTTCACCGTTTTAAAATCATGTGCTTAGTGAACATCACTGGTGTGGGGAGAACAACTCCTTCCAGATCTGGAATGTGCAGCTGAGCTGTGATGTGTACTGCCTGATCAGCTGATGAAATGTGGGTTTGGATGTGTGATTTTTGTAAATGACTTCCAGATGTTACAGTTGCCAGCTGAATGTCTCAAGACTGCACTATTAGGTCTAGATTATGAAACAAAATGGATGAAATGTGCAGAAGATAAACTAGTGAGCCTATACTTGGAATTGTTCCTTCAAAAAAAAAAAAAGCAGCACGATTCTGTAGTCAAATTACTCACTAAACAATGGCAGAAAAATATAGATACTTTTAGTTAGGGGTACCTGCATTCAAGCCTGCGAAGAGCTTGAATGGTCTAATAGCTAACGCCAAGCAATTTTCTGTGTGTAGCTGCTGTGTTAGGAGCTTTGAGTTGTTCTTTACCTCACTTAAACCTCCTTGTGCTAAAATATGACTGTTACAGTGCTAGAACTGAAATCCAATTTCAATACTATCTTTTTGAGCACCAGAAATAAAAGTTTGTTTTGGAGTTTCCCTAGAATTTTCATTAAATCTCTAGATAGGAATTTTTTTATTTGCAAAAATTTCTTTAAAGGTTTTAAATCCTCATACTTGTTGAGGGAAGCAGTTTAGCTTGAAAGCAGAGTGTTTGATTTCTCTCTCTTTATTTTCCCCAGGAAGTACTGACATAACCATGATAGAAGACAAAGGTCCACGAGTGGCTGACTATTTTGTAGTGGCAGGGCTCACTGATACAGATACTGCAACCCTCCTGGACCAAGAAATAAGCCGACATGAAACAAAGTCAACTGGTCCAAAGGCTCCAATTACTGACATTGCTGTGATAATTAAATCAGCTGGTGAAACTGTCCCAGAGGGATACACCTGTGTTGAAGCCACCCCTACAGCCCTTCAAGCCAACTTAAACTATGGAAGTCTAAAGAGTCCTGAACTTTTTCTTTGCTACAAGAGAGGCCGGGACAAACCACCTCTTACTGACATTGGGTGAGATTTCTATAACAATTCAGTTCCTCCTTCAATAATGATCAAATACTATTCTTCATAGATGGTAATGAAAATAGGTGTGAGAAAACTTTTAAAAACATACTGTCTTTGAATCTCTATTGCTTATTGTGTATATCTGTGTAGTATTTTCTTTCTGAAATAAGTTGAAAAAAGTGTCAGTCTTATAGTGAACTTGTCTTTTTAAAATGAATGATAATTTTTTAACTTAAAAASGTATGAGATATATATAKAGAGAGAGAGATGGAGCAAATCAAATATGAGAAATGAAGTTCTCTGCTGCAGTTTTATGAAAGGTGAGAGAAGAGTACAGAATTAATTTATAGAAATGGTATAGTGCAAATTCAAAAATATAACATGCTTAATCTGAAAGTGATGACTTCAGAAGACAAATATTATCACTTTGTGGAATTCACCTAAATGTTTAAGGTAAAAGATATCACGTAAGAATGGTAGGACACTGAAACAAATTATCCACCTACCTGGAATTTTGTAGCCTGCCTTACTGTCAGATCAGAGTATTTGTGAGGTTGCTTACAAGTTCTGACATGATTGGCTGCAAACACTAGATTATGTAGTCTCTTGGTAACTCTAATCATGCTTATATTTCAAAAACCATGCTTTTTGATGTCTGAGGCCTAAGTTCCTAAGGAGTTATTAGTACTGTGTTTGAAAACTTTAGATATAGTCAATGCCTCAAGTTCAATGTTTAATAAACGGAGGGGGCAACCTGGCAGGGAAGCTCTGAACTAATTTTGTTACTTAGAGGATACTGAGTTTAATGTAAGTGTTCAGGACCAAGGTAACAAAATCCCCCAAGACCTTGAGGTGGTGAATGTTATAGTCTGTGCTACTAGCATATCGAGGTAATGCTACAGTATTGTCTAAATTGCTCTATATAGCACTTCTACTTCTCTGGTTTGGATAAGGACATTGGAGAATTACTGGGGATGTAATCAGAAAGACAAAATGGAGCATGAGTGGGGGGAACTGTTACAATGATGGCAAAATAAGGAATGTGTGTGTTTTTCCTTATTTAGTTATTAAATAAATAGGAAAGAGTAAAGTAAAAAACATGCATCTATATGTAAGCTATAATAAGTTTAGTTGATTTCATTTATAAGTTTAAGCACATCAGGCACAATGCCTACATACTCCACTTCTAACCTACAGTTTGAGTGCCAGCTGACAATTAGAGTCCAAGTCAGGAAGAAACTGATTGTGAAATCTTAGTAATGAAACTGTTACAATGGGATTTGACTGTGTAGAATTGCAGTATAAAGTTATTCTTTGAATGATATGTCAAACTTCAGTAAGTTCTAGCAGAAGGAAAAATTTCTAGAGGGAGTGATTCCTCAAAGGGATTCCTAAACCATCAGTCTTCAGCGTGTGCCTTTATGGAAGCGACTGTGCTAGCACATGTTTATTTTCATGTCTCCCACAACTTTAGGAACTTGCATGCTTGGGTAGATTTCATATGGAATGCCCGATAAGCAAAATAGGCCAATAGTTGACTGACTAAGGGCTTCCCTAACAGAGACACTTCTTAAAACTATTGGTGGAAAACTGTGGTATYTGGCAAGTACTATTTATTCTATATTTTTTTTTACACAAATCTAGTTAGGTTGTCACACCTAACAAATCATGGCAGGCTTTTCTCTCTGAGCTATGATGCATATGAATGTTTTCCCCCTGCTGTTCCTGCTGTTGCGCAACTATGTGCAAGAGATGGTTAGAGCAAGATTTTTTTGTGAATTTCAGTGTGTTCAAATGGAAGTGGAGTTCGGGCAAGAGATGTATGTACAGTCTGAAGGCTAATTTATGCTGTTCTCTACTCTTTTAATTAAAGAACCAAGTGTGAAAGAGTATTTTATCTTTGACCCTTAAATAGCCATTAAGTCAGGTGACATGCTGAGTGGACTTAGTAGGTAGAGGAAGAGTATATCCCTTGAAAGGGTCAAATCCATAGTCTTGTGTCAAGGTTGTTAATATATATGTAAAGTTGAGTTATCTTGTAGTCCAAGTGTTCAGATGATTCTCGATAAATGTGTGTGTGTGTATTTCTTTCAAGGCTATTTTTAGGGAAACTAATTAAACAAATGTTGTTTGGAGGAAGGGGGAGGTGGGGGTACGCTCTACTGATTCTCTGCCATTGTCCTTGTGTTCTGTATTTCTGTACCCTCCATCCTCTTTCCTTCCTATTCTTCCACTGGTTCTTAAGCTGAAGTGTCTGTAAGCTGCTAGAGTGACTTCCTGTTGCAGGTGCTCACTTGGGTATAGTTAGGCCATGTGCCATGCCTCTGGATGTTGCATTTGCTGTGGCTGTTTTTAGTTGGAAGAATAAAGGTTTGATCCTGGGACAAGAGATCTGTAAGGTCCTTTTCCTACATACAGCTGTAAAATTTAGTATCTTAAGCTTATATGTCTATAAATAATTCAGCTACTAGTCATTCTGTTGCTTTCCTAACCAATATTTTTGCTGATGTTGCAGAAATAGACAAGAATTGAGATTTGTTTCGGTTTAGGTGCAGTGAGACTTTGAAAGAAGATCTCACCTCTCTTTGTTTTACACTTGAGTTAGGAATATGGGAGACCTCCAGCACTAGTTCGTTAAATGGAAGAAAACCTGACAGAAAAATGCTTTTTAAGTGTAAGTGATTTTGCAATTTGTAACACTTACTGTAGAAGGGACCAAGGAAAGAATATCAGACTTCTTGTCTGAAGCAAAGGTTCTTGTATTACCGAGTAATGCAAAAGTTAGGTAACTTGAATTGTTTAAGTAAAGAAATACTGATTTTTTTTTTTTTTTTTTTTTAGCTAGTATGGGAAGCTTTAGTTTGCTTAGTGGTTCTGTGCCAAGGACCCATCTCATTTTGCATACCTGGTTTCTGAAAATATATGCCAGAGTATCAATTGAACAAATGTTTTTCTTTACTAGAAATGTATTTCAAAAATGAAAGTGAACTCAAATTTCAAGAAGCAGAATAGAAACTGGAAGATGTTCTTAACAGCCAGCATCTTCCATTGTTATTAAATCCCACCAGTGTGACAACTGCAGTTGGGTGTTTGGAACAGCTTGGGATGATAATGATGAAACTAATCACTTGTGTGTTTAAACAAATAATAATAGTGGTGGCAGTAGAAATAAAAGATAAGTCAATCTTTTCCCTCTGCTTCATGCAGCGCTTCTCCTCTGACCCTCCTACTGCCTCGTATATTTATTTTAGTTCCTTTATTATTCAATACTTGCATACTGCCTTCTCTTAAATGAGATAGGAAAAGTTGTTATAAAGAGTTATTTTGCATAAGGACTGTGAGAGGCAGAAATGTGGTTGGACCTAGAGGAGAACTCGCGCTGGAGAGCGGCCCCACATGATGCAGTTTGCAACAGTCAGCCTATTTTGAAATGGTTTTCCAGAAGCAGAGTTTTCTGTGGTTTAAGGTTTTCAGCTCAACAGCTGCAAGAAGGTAGTATTTATCTTTTCTAAACTCTGCTATCTGATGTATTGAAGTATACCTTTAAATCAGTAAAACTGGTCATGAGAGAACTTCCATGTACAATGTGAAACAGCCTTACAAAGAGRTATCAAGATTTTTTGGCCTTTCTTACAAAGAAAGGACCTAACATCCAGAGGAAACAGTAGGTTACATTTTGGTTGAAATGAAACTTTATTGAAGTTGATAGAATAATGTAGCAAATAAGGTGTACTTAGGGTCGAGGCCAAAGTATAAGCTCATAGAAGCAGTAAACAAGTCTTATCCTGATCAGTACTAATTAATCAAAGGCAGACATTGGGAAGTTGAAACAAGTAGGAATAAACTTATTCTCTCAGGGAGGACTTTGTATATACAAGGTGTTATGTTAAATATTTCATGCATCACTTCTGAATGTTTTTGTCTAAATCATTAAAATCATTGTTTAATTTGAGTGATCCATGGGTGGTGGTTTTCTTCTGTTTGCTTGTTTTCTTAAATTCAATACTATGCATGAGGTCAGGAAGTGGTGTGGTTTTAATAATACTTTTGCTGGTATATATGTAGGGGTGAGAGTTGCTTTCATTTTCTTTTAGCTTTTGATAGGAGGTGACCCCACTGTTACAGTCATGAAAACTGGTCAGCCCCTTACCTCATAGAAGTGTAAACCTATTAAATTGAACTGCTGGAATTGTCTGATTAATACGGTTTTCCTTCTCAAAAGCTGTCAGCTGACACATGTTTCTGGAATAACTTTAAATTCTTGGATTTTATTTAAAATACATGAAATTGAAGTAAAACTGAACTGAAACTTCCATTGGAGACTGCTCTGTTAATATTCTCTTCTGATTAATGTAAGGCAGTGATGTGAAGAGTTCATGTAAACTCTCCATGCACAATGAAGGTGGCCTGAGAGCTGCTACCATTGTAGTTGGTTTTGTGTTTGGTTTGGGGTTTTTTTTTTAACTTTATGAAGTAGGTAACCCAATAAAAAGAGCAAAATACATGTTCTTCCAGAACATTATTTAGTTTATAAGTAATTTGAATAGCATGTACTTTCTCTATATGTATCTTGAACCAGTAAGTCGTATAGTAAAACTAACATTGCAACTTGGAAATACTGGTATTAGGCTGGTTTTGAACCTGAGATTACACATTGTTTTAAATGTAGCAAAAGTGTGATGATCAGACTCTTTACAACTGAAACCATTATTGAAGGCAAGAATATTGTCCTCCGTGAACTAGCTGAATAAATTTATATGGCAGCCTGGCAGCTATATCAATATACTCCCAACTCATGTGATTTCTTTGCTTTATTAAAGTATTCTAGGGCTGTAGTTCATSTATATCTTTAATACTACAATAAGATACATGTTTGTTCTATGGAATCAGAATAAGCAGTAATATTTGCATATTCCAGTTTAAAGATGGACAGTAGTATTTAAGTAATTTGGGAATTTTAATGGTATATATTTTTTTGAAAGTTCTGAGAATTGTTGGATCTGGAAAAAGACTTTTTTTTTTTTTTTTTGCTTATACACATGACTTTTTGAAGTTTTCAAGTACATACTTACTAGTAGTCTGTCAAACATTTAACCAAGGGACAGTAAAAGATATATTGCCTGTTTTTTTTTTTTTATTTTAAAGTGAAGTTGTGATGGACTACATGTGGGAAGCTGCAGGTCACAAAATACAAAGTTTTAATGTGTTACCTTTATCCTAAATCTTGCCATGTATTGTAACGATGAAAACTCATTTGAAGGTGGCAGGTACTCTGTACATACGGCAGAGAATCAAGTAAATGGAACCATTGCTTATTTGCATGTGGAATGGGAGATAAAGCTTGCCCTATCATAGTATCTGTATATTAAAAATCTGCAGTGATGTATGGTTTGACTTCCACATTTCTTCTCATGGTCACTTCCTAATAGCTTTATGTTTGGGAAAGATCAGAGTGTAACGTTTTAGCTCATTTAGTTGCTGTGAAGCTGTAAAGGATCTTTCTTTTTTTTGCCAAGAATATGGTCATCTAAACTAGTGATCTGGCTAAAAAATCCAGGTACCATGTGAATGTTGCTGTATGGCCATGTAAGATATATATTCTGCTTTCTAGGAGTACAGTCAACTGTAGTTATTGTTTCTTCTTTTTCTGTGGAATGGAGTATTATTTTGTCTCCTCCTTCCCCCCCGCCCACTTCCCTTAAGGAATGTTATTCAAACTATGAATGTAAATCATTACTGGGTTTGGGGTTTTTTTTCTGTAAAAATTAATCTAGGAAGCAGACTTCTGTCTTCTGTTGTTGTTTTCCAACAACATTCCTTAAAAAAAGGCAAGCCTGAAATGACTTTCCAGACATTTTAGTGATGGAAATAATTTCTAAGAAACTACCAGGTATCATGAGTGCGAGCAATTTAAAGCTTCCTTTGTATTTAATTTCCATTGATAGTGCAGCATTCCTACTAATTCTATAACTAATGCTTTTCAGTGTAGCTTGATTTTATTTTTCCATAACTATGATTTGTTCCCACAGAGATTTCTTATAATATTTAAATATTTCTTAACAGTTTCTTTGCCTCAAATCATGCATGATGAAAGACAATATATAAAATGTCTTCATTTGCATGTTTAGAACGTTGCAGTGATGACATAAGGTGCTAACGGATGGACAATTTCTGTGAATTTGTCCAAGTAACTTCATATATTTTTGAATGCGCATAATATTTTGTTTCCTTCCTGTTTGCAGAGTTCTATATGAAGGGAAGGAACGCATCATTTCAGGCTGTGAGGTGATTCAAGCTACTCCTTATGGTCGTTGTGCTAATGTTAACAACAGTTCAGCTTCTTCTCAACGGATCTTTATCACATATCGAAGGGCTCCTCCAATACGACCTCAAAATTCATTGGCAGTGACGGATATCTGTGTTATTGTTACCAGCAAAGGAGAAACCCCTCCTCATACATTCTGCAAAGTTGATAAGAATTTAAATTGTGGTATGGTGAGTATTTAAAAGCTTGAGGTTTTGTGTTGTTTGTTTTTTTTTTTTTTAAAAACCCCAGCAAACAAACCCAAAGGAGTAGCTCTTTGAACTCTTCTTAGCACTGTTATAATTGTGTTCTATCACTACATCAGAATTCTTTCATTCTATATTCCATGTGTGAGACTTCAGTTTTGTAGGTTTTGTTGCTCTGATTTCCTCTGGTGTTAGGAATTACTTCTTCATACTGATTACTCACTACTTCAGTTTGCATATTCATGTCTAGGTGCTATTTAGGAGTAGTG
>JAYKAV010002895.1:0-91099 GCA_035582835.1 Phoebastria nigripes | reverse complement strand
GTATAAGACATATCCCCCCCCCACCACCACCTTTGGTGATGCTGACACTCGGGATGAATCACAAATGCTTTTTTCTTAGTTATTAATAATGCCTTTGTTACTAAGACATGTAAGAATGATAATTACTGCTTTCGGTTTCTTCATGCACTTTTTTTTCAATCAGTTTGCGTTTATTTAGTCTGTTTTGCATTTAGTTTACTCAGGCTGAAATAAGTGATTTTTTTCAAATGGTAGAACATATGTGGACAAACTACAAAAACACTATATAAATAACCAGTTTATGGAAGTACGATAAAAGCTTCAGGTGATGATGTTTAGAATTTCACGTCCACTGATGAGGTTCCCATAAGACTTTCTTTTTAAATAACCAAGAAATGTGAAGCTGCAAATGATCTGCTTCACTTTTACGTGTTCTTCTGTTGGAATGAGTCAAAGAGTATTGTGGTGGTGTGATTATTTTATGTAAATCCTGTGATCTCTAAAAAATGYGAGAAGGGTGAATTCTCAATTTCATGATTTACATGCACTCAGCAGCCAACCAGTCATTTTATTTTGTAACGCTTTTTATTTAAATGTCTGCTTTGTTTGTAAGTGGGAGTATATTCAAATGCTTATACTTGATTTCTCTGCTGCCTGTTGTCACCTTTGCTGGTTCTAAGATGAAACTTGTGTCTTCCAGTGGGGTTCCAGTGTATACCTTTGTTACAAGAAGTCTGTGCCAGCTTCTAACTCTTTAGCATATAAAGCTGGTAAGTAATTTTAGAAGCAGACTGTCTAAACATGCTAACAGAAGGATTTGAATGCCTTGTTGAAATCAAATAAGAATTTTAAAAGCTTAAGTGCTGTCTGTCAGAATTCTGTTCCTAGAGCGTGTCAGTTGAAATCAACTCCTATAATGCCTTCTTTGCTCTCCTCACTTTTTCCCAGGCAAAAAAAAAAAAAAAAACCACCAAAACCTTAATAGGAATAGCATTCTTCTGTATTAATTTAGTTCTTATCATGACAGGTTTGGTAGCTTAGAAGCTTTAGCGGAAAGCTTAGCAAGCATTTCAGATGTAACAAAAGACTTCGTATTTCTTGTGCTGGTGATGATGGAGGAGGAGTAATTGAAAATTCCATTCAACCTTACTCATATTTTTATTTGTGTCTCACAGATAATGCAACATCTTTCGTTTAATTTGAAAGTTAAATGTGTTTCTTCCCTTCAGTTCCACAACTATTCACTTGTTTCTTATTTGAGGAGAGTTAAAAATATTCTGAACAATAAATGACAAAAAGTCTTTTCTTTTAAGTCTGGCTTTTATAAGTTTTTTAATGCATTGCTACGGATTTTTTTTTTTTTTTTCCTGAAGAAGTCCAAAAAAACTTTCAAAAGAGTTTGTACTGAGCACTAAGTGCACCAAATTCCTTTGAAAGCAGTGAACTACCAAGTAGAAGTAGAAAGCATAGATAATGAAGTCAGTGTACCATAAAATAAGCTAGATAAACAGCAGTAGTAAACTAATGCTTGTGTGCCTATTTTCTACCAGCAAGAGTTAGATATATTTCTGAAAACTGAATAAACAATTTGTTTAAATTGAACATATTGACTGATGAGCAGAAAATGTGGACAGTCAGCTAGTTCATCCTATTTTCAGTGGAGGTATTGCTGCTGTTTTTACAGTAGATAAATTACTGTTTTCGTCATAGGAATTTCTTGTAATAAAATCCATTCCAACAGCACATTTAAATAGCACAGGTAATTCTGAACTGGTTTAAAGTAAAAATCTTGACTAATTAGTTTTTACTATGTACTGGTTTTTGAGCAGTTACCAAAAGGGAGTGCTTCAGTATTCATACACAATTTTAAATGATTGTTACTTGGATGACTTAGTCTTACTGTCAAATGAGAGACTTTCTTCTTCTGCAGATGTAATCTTCAGTTATAAAGTCCAGATAACCAATAGACTTTGCTGTATATTGTGGAGAATATATTGCTTACATTATTTAGGGCTTGCAGAGCAAATGTGTTTACTTTTCCTTCTCCCATTCTGAAGGTTTAATTTTCAGATATCCTCAAGAGAACTATGAGTCATTCCCACTGTCGGAATCTGTACCTCTCTTCTGCCTTCCTATGGGAGCTACTATTGAGTGCTGGGACCCTCAAACCAAATATCCACTACCAGTGTTCTCAACATTTGTACTGACCTGCTCTTCTGCAGAAAAGGTATGGCTCCACACTGTGACTAGTTTTTGCTTTTAGTTCAAGTGGCTGCTATGGAGATAAATAGGTATTGGTTCTTCTGTATTTGAGAAATACTACAAAATAAATACTTCCTTTATAAAATTGTATTTCTTAAGCCTTCATATAAGATGGAAGTAAACCAAAACAGGAAATAGCTGGAAGAGTATGTGCTGTTTAGTCCTGTGTAAGCTGAACCATACGCTTAACAAAACCAAAACTCGGAGCACATGGATTTCCCTGTTCTTTCAAATAAGAAGTTTCTGGGAATGGAAATGTGGCATACATGTTAAAGAGTTGTTCACTTACCACATGTGTTAGCAATGTTTAAGTCTTTATGGTTTTCCTGTGGTTACCTTAAAAGCCACTTCTGTGTGCATTTGTGTAATTGGGCTCTGTAGGTATCTATGCGTGTGATTAGGAAAACAGTTACCAGAAAACAGCAGGGCAGGGAGAGGAAAAGTATGTGCTGAGAGGTAGCACATGAAAGGCTCTGAAGAACTGATGAGCTCCTGAGACCAGTGATCCTGTTGAGTTCACATGAAGTTACAGATTCAGAACACCAGCCGTCTGCCGAATCTGTATAAGGCCACCAGCACACACGGGCACCAAAAATGTGTTGCATGATTCAGCCCACATGTGAGAAGGCAGTGTTTGCTGTACACAGAAAGAGAATACAGGAATATAGGTACACCTGATGAAGCAAGGGAGCCCTTGTTTGGGGTTGGGCTCCCAGCTGTTGCTTCAGCTTGCCAACTGTGTCTCTGCGTGTGTGTGATCTGCATGAGGGAACAAATGATTGTAATGTGTGATTAGCTTTCTGTGACTAATAAACAGCAGTTTGGCTCTATTAGTGATAACAGTTCAACTTCCACTCTGCCTCAGTCCCCTATCAGGGAAATTTATATATTTCTCCATTTCCAAACAACAAAAGAAGTCTTTCTCCAATATATTAATACGTCTTTTGCAAGGAGAAACGTAGTAGCTGCCAGTATTTTTCTCAGAAAGAATGTATACTGTGGTATCCATCTTTCCCTGTTCTCCTTTTGCTAAGCTTGCCAGAATAATTCAGTTAATTATGACACTGACAAATAGGGAAGGAATATTAGAAAAGGTTGGTAGCTGTTTAGCTTGATAAAATTAGCGAAGTCAAASCTAAAATAATTTTATTGTTTAGTGTGGTAATGATAGGGGAATTTACTGAACACGAGCATTTCATGAGGGTTTTTTTTTGACCATAATGATTAATGGATAGAGTTTTGTCATAGCATGCAGTTTGGTTCCTTCCCTTTCAATTTACTGAGTGTGAATACTTTGTTGAGGAAAGCGCGATGAAAAAGGAGGAGAGAGGCACAAGAGTCCAATGCATTTTGTTTATAAGGATACTTTGTGTATGTTACATAAATGAAAAATCATTTCACAAGCTACCAGCAAAAGCACTATAGTTTGCGTGCAAACACCGAAGACTTAAGGATGCTTCGAAAGTTCTAACCCAATCTCCTGTTAAATACTGGGTCTGCTCAGCTGTTTTTCTTCATCTTTTAGGTTTATGGTGCTGCTATTCAGTTTTATGAGCCTTATCCCCGGGAGCTGCTAACAGAAAAACAACAATTGCAGCTGGGTCTCCTGACAGCTGTAGAGAGGAAACTGGTTACTTCCAAGTCCATCAATTCCAACAAATGCATCTGCCTTCTCTCACACTGGCCTTTCTTTGACGCGTTTCGAAAATTTCTTATGTTCATCTACAAACTCTCTGTCTCTGGACCTCATCCTCTTCCCATTGAAAAGTATGTAAAACATTTTTCAAGTTAGTGTGGGAAGGTAGTTATATCAGCAAAAGAAGTCATGTGATTTATACATGTCACACTTACTTACTTGGTATATTTGCTCCATCCTCTTGCTTGTGCTGTGTAGCTTATGTTGTACTGATAGAAATTATTGTTGCTTCTGTTTAATAGTAGTGGCTCTTGCAGTGCCAGGAAAGTAAACTGGATTTTACTGTGGTTTTTCTGTTAGAATATGTCACGCCTGTCTACCTTTCTCTTAACTATGTCAAACACAGAAAATGGCTGAGCTATAAGATACATGCTAACGTTTGCAGTCCTGCATTTTAGGTTAATAAATATAAGCTCAGGGACTCTGTGCATTAGCGATGAATATCTGTGTCTGTTTTCAAGCACTGCAGCTAATGCAGATTGTGTGTGTGTGTGTGTGTTTGTGTGTGTAAACTCTGTAGAGGATGCTTTTCATGGTCTGAAAATTTTACTGAAATATGATGTTACCTTCAAAACTGTATTAGACGTCTGGCAGTGAAGTACATAGTTTCTCTTAGCTAAGCCTCATTAGAAACTCTGTAGAATGGGGTTAGGCTGCCTGGGATTTTAAATGGCTTGCCTAAATGCCAGTGTATTCTTATCTTTTGCATACATACCTGAAGCTGCCAGTATTAATTTTCATGCATGGAATGTGAGTGAATGGAGCTTCTTTGTTTCAATTTGCATAAATAGGCTCTTGAACTTATCAAAACAATAAATAAATCTTAACAGCCTTTCTAAAACATGGTACCATAGTAATTCCAAAATGTGATTAACGTTGTTTTCAGTCCCCGATTAGTCCCTGGTGCTGGTATTCTAACATCTTGTCTTCTTTTCAGGCACATATCCCATTTTATGCACAATATACCTTTCCCTTCACCACAAAGGCCAAGAATTCTTGTGCAGGTAAGCAAAACATTTGCTTCCATTTTTAGTTACAATAATGGCAAACCCTCTTTCTTGCTTTTGAAAGCCTGGTTTCTTCCTTTAGGCTTTTTACTCAGCTTTGAATACCTATCTGCTGGAAGGGAGAGGGGAGGAGATGGATGGGTTGGCTTTCTCTTTCATTGATATAAACCTCGGGTAACTTACCAAAGGAAACTATTTCAGACTTCAGGTGGTGTGGATGGCAGCAGCGTCCTACCTGCACTTTTGAAATTTCTGCCATATATTACTATTTCATTTTATAGGCACCATTTGCATTACCTCAGCGGCAGGGTTGTTTGTTTTCTGTCTTTCACTTGTCCACCCACTACTGTGGGTCAAAGGTTCGTCCCCCCAGGGCACTGTCTCTTGTGCATCTCTGTTTAAACACCTAGCAGCAGTTACATGTTCAGCACTGAGTCACAGACAATTTCCTGTAGCTTCTGAGAATCGTTTCAGTGACTAATACAAGCTCTGTTGACCTAGTGAACACAAGTCCCAAAGATTGTCTCTGATTTGCGTCTCTTGCATGACATTGTGACTGTGTCTGCCAGGCACTTTATGAGACTATGGATATACATTTATATTGGAATACTATACTGTATTAACTTTGGAGTTGTCCGTATCAATCACATACTACTTTATGTGTTTCAGCTTTCTGCCCATGATGCATTAATATTGTCTCAGCCAGTTTCTACACCATTGCCATTAAGGTATCATTATTAATACTTTAAATGTATGCTACTTGAAAAATTCAGAGGCAAATAGGAATGAGTCATAGAAGGAAGCCAAACATTACTGCAATATTATTAGATTTTATAAACAGAAAGCTCAATACACATTTATAATATTATACAGTGTTGTCTTTTTGACATAGACCTGTCCCTTGTGGAAGAGTAATATGATTAATTATCCTGAAATAAAGATAAATTGCCAGATTACTGTAGGAACTCTGAAGAAAGAAGCAGCAGGCTGTGAGGAAAAAAATACATGTGTTTAAATATCTTGTATTTTCAGAACCTGTGTAGTAAGCAAAATTTTTTTTTAATAGCGTAGACTCACTGTTTGTTATCTTGGTTTTTTCCCTCTTTGGATCCAAGAGAGACACTTATGTCAAGCAGTTGTGTGAAATCAGTCAATGCACAAATGTGCAAACATTTCGGAAATTCAAAATTATACCTAAAAATTGGTATTTGTGCTTGAAGGTTGATGCAGTCTCTGTGGATACTGCCTGCATCTTCCGGGCTGGAGCTCTCTATGATTGTGACATGGGGTTTTGTTTGGATGGTTTTGTTGGCTTTTTTGGTTGTTTTTAAGTTAAAAACCAAAATATTCTCCCTTTTTTTATTTCCCCCCTCCCTCTTAAACATTATCATATAATATTCTGTATGCGGAAGAATCCCATGTTTAATTACATCTGTTACACAGCCTCTTAAGTGAAAAATTGCAGCCAGCCACCAAACTGCAAAGTAACATGTAAGCACTTTTCTAAGGACAGATTTTACACCCCTGTGCTCTTACAGATGTCGTTACAATTCCTAAATGTGTGCAGTCCAAACAAATGAAATAGAGTCTAAACYGTAGAAACTAAAGGCATGTTGCTATTGGAATGATGGATTGGTTTTACTTGACTAGTATTAGAATTTGATACTGTGATTCTAAGATCAAATGGATACTCTGCTTCATGATTTTTGCCTGAGGTAACCCATCATATGAAACTACTGGTGTTACTTGTGCTTGGATTAGTTGTTAACCAGTTAGATCTGTTTTACTGTTACAAAGACAAGATGCCTGTGCATATATGAGAGAGCGCGCCATAAACAACACAAACTCAGCAGTAGCATGGTATAGCATGTTTCTTTAGCAATAGAATTTGAATTTAGGTTTCTTTATGGCAGTACAAGTCTCATGTTGAGGTGATAGCTATTAGATAGATAGGTAGATATTTCACGTGTGGCAATATTAGCACCGTGTAACTAGTTGGTCCCAAACAGTTGTCAGAAGTTTGATAGTAGTGACTTTTTTTTCTTTTTCTTTTTCTTTTTTTTTTTTTTTTTTTTTTTTAAATCCTGTAACATTCTTATTTTCTTCCCCCTTCCCACCCACCCCTTAGTGGAGCAAACTTTAGCACTCTGCTCATGAATCTTGGACCGGAAAACTGTGCCACTCTGTTACTCTTTGTATTACTAGAAGGCAAGATCCTCCTCCATTCTCTTAGACCAGCTGTGTTGACAGGAGTTGCTGAAGCTGTAGTAGCTGTAAGTACAAAGTGTTCTGTACAGCGGTGAGAGAAATCAGTTCAAACTCCACAGGTGTTACAAGGCTTTTTAAAGTTAAAATGATTGATACACTAAATGATCATTTTTCCCAGCAATAGCATTTAGTTAACGTGCCCTAGCATGTCTTATTATTCTAACTATTAGAATGATCAACGTTTTTGCATAGGTAACTAAGAGATGTGCTGTAAATAAGTGGTCAAACTTGAAGACTTTTCTGACAGTGTTACGAGGCTTTTATCAATTTCATTTCAATTTGCTGCATATAACTTCTTGGGTTTTATTGTACAGTATCTGTTGACTTGTTTTAATGCATTGATTTCATTTAATTTTTCCTTCAGATGATATTTCCATTTCAGTGGCAATGTCCATATATTCCCCTGTGTCCTTTGTCTCTGGCCACTGTACTCAGTGCACCTCTTCCATTTATTGTCGGAGTTGATTCACGATACTTTGATCTGTACGATCCACCACAGGATATTGTGTGCATTGACTTAGACACAAACATGGTGTACATGTAAGTTCTATGGAGTTTTTACATTTATCTGTAGATGGAGAGATTGCTGAAATGCTCAGGAGATAAAACTATTAAACACTTTTATCCAATATGATTCGTTTCTTACTGTCCTCTGTTCTTTTTCTCATTTCTAATGCTTCATAGCAAATTAAAACTTAGTAAGTCAAGGGTCAACACTTGGCGCTGCCTATAAAAATGTGATGCAGATGTTTCTATAAATTTAGTAACAGTGGTAATGTGTTCTGGTTTGTTTTTCCAATTCTAGCACTGATTATTAGGGAAATGGGACAAAAGCTAGAAAAGAGCAAGAAGAGTTGGGTTTTGGGTTGGTTGTTGTTTTGTTTTTTTTTCCTGCCCCACCATTTCTTACATTCTCACCTTGATCTACTGCTTTTGAATTTCGTTTTCCTGTGTTCAGTGACTATTGGTATGAACATGAGTGCTTCAGGACCCTTCATGACAGCTTTTGATGCCGTCTTGCACTGGGGCACTTTACGTTAGTGTTAATAAAGCAATTTTTCTCAAGTTACAAGGGCCAAGTTTTTGGTGAGATCAATCAAGCAAAATTTGGTGTCTTGACTACATTCAATCTAAAATATTTTCACTTAATAATTATGTTTTTAATGCTTTTCTTAAATTGAAGGTGTTGCATGAACAGTTTCTTTGCACCTTCTTGAGGAGAGGCTAATTCAGAGTAACTCCTCTGTTTTTCTGTAATATGTCTAAATGAGAGTACAAATAACTAAATTGAAAATTCAGTTGTTTCRCGTGTTTAATTTAGTAACTTTATGAATTACCTTTCCATTTTAACTTAATTAGATCATAAATAGAAAGAGGCATCTAAGCTAGTTCAAGATGAGGGTGAACACCACTAAATAAAGTGCACATCTTTTCTCTGTGAAAATATAGTTTTACTTCCTCTCATGTCACTTTTTAACTCTTGACTTTTGTTTTTACTAACTTAAGTTAGAATTAGTCATTTGATCTATGGGTCAGTTGAATGCTTTCTTGATTTTCATCAAAGGTGTCAAAAGGACACTTCCTCTACTGAAGCAAATGTTTCCTTTACATTACTGAAATGGTTTGTTTTATTAGTAGCATCAAAGGAAATAGCAAACAATGGAGCAGATTGTGTTTATTTTTTTATTTGTTTTTTTTTTTCTCCTTCCCCTAGGTCCCCATTAAAAACACTGCAAAAAGCATTTTTATCACTGTATATCAAAGTATTACGCCACCAAAAGAATAATTATAATAGGTGTTGTGAAAGAAGAATGTACTGAAGAAACTCAGGGAAGATAACTTGTTTATATGAAGATACTTGCAGTGAAAAATACCTGAATGTTTTTGTTCATAATTAGAATGGAAGTTGAAGACTGGGTTGCAGAAAAATGAAGGAGATAGAAACAGGGGATTTAGCAGGGAGATAAGGATGTCAAGATTCTGTTGGGATGACTGGTAGAAAGACCAAGTACCAACCTTACTTTGATTGGTTACTGAACTAAGAATCTACCAGTGGCTGACCTGTTATGAGGCACTCAACTGGAAGTATTTTTGCACCTTTTCTTTTACTGTCTTATAAGTCCATTTCTCTTTCAGTAGTCAACTGATCTTTTTCTTTTTTGTTGCCCATTTTGCATATATCTCATCTGTACCACTTATTTGACTTCAGAGGAATTTGACATTGGTACCTGCATTATAAAACTTTTTTAACCTGGAAATGAGGATATTTTTCAATTTTGGAGATGTGTAGGTAAAATCAAATCTCCATAAAGCACTTTGTGTTGAAGATCATACAGAATTCTAAAATACTACGTTATTAGTGAGTAAAGATTAATGCTCCGTTTTATTTTATCCACATCTGTTTCTGCCCCTCTTTATTTCTGTGGCAATGCTGCCTTTTTTTTTTTTTTTTTTTTTTTTTTAAGGTGTAAAAGCGTTTAACAGCACTGTTGCTAACTTTGAAAAAGCCTGCATAATAGAAGAATAACGTTTGAAAAATTCAATATTTTCTAGTACATCAGTCTGTCTGTATAGTGTCTTTTTAGGGCAAGTTTGCTGCTACCTTCCTTATGATAGACTGAAGCTTTATTTGCTGCCAAAAAATACTGAGGGCCTTTTATTCATTCAGCATCTTCCTTACTGCCTTTTTTTGGATGTTTTCAACTATCTCTGTGAAAGTACACTGAAAGCTGATTAAGGAAAGTAGCCTTTTTAGGGCAAAGATTTGAGAGTTTGTTTTATTTTTATAGCAGGATTTTTTTCCTTGCATTTTTGGAACAGTACCACTTACGTTGTTTATAGGCATGCCATTATGGTGGGGAAAAAAAATGGGCAAAGGCATCTGTAAGTATGCATTTTTTTCTTTAACTGCTGAAACTTTGGCTTCCTTCCTGAGGTAGTTCTGTGTCGATGCCAATTGAGCAAATAATAATTGAACAAACATTTCACTGATGCAAAGTGCAAAACAAGCAGTGACAGCATCAGCTTGGATAGTAGTAACTGATTAGGTCTTGTGGCCACAAGGTTTGTTGTACTCCCTGTTACAGCAATTCTCCCCCACCTTCTGCCTTCCAGAAAGAGGCGTAGGAGTTCTCAGGATTTAGTCCCTACTCTCTCTCTCTTTATATCCAACTGCTTAAACAAGGTCTGCCATTGTACCCGTTGTCCTTCTAACAAAGATGAGCATCCCTTTAGGCCAATTTACCCCATTGCTTAATCAATCACATAATTTTCAAACTGTGAACTGAATTCCGAATCTTCCTAGTCCTGGCTAGCCTGTGGTTGAAGCTGGAAGTGAGTTGCCATAGACACGTTACAGTGTACCATATGACCATAAAGCTACCAGACTGGTCTTCCAGCATTTTGCAGTAACAAGTTCACGTTGTATTCCAAACTGCCTTTAGTTGTATGAGTAGCAGTCTGGCAGGTTTATGGTAGTATAGACTTTGCATAGTAATCACGTACAGATTAGTGTGCTTAAATTATATTAGCAAGACTGATAAAAATTCTGAAAGGGAAATCAGCTAAGTGAAACTTCAACTAAAAAGTCTGAATCAAATCTTGATGCAGATCCTCCTTACAGACTGGAGAAAACTCTACTCATAAGTCAATTTATACCGTTCTGTATCTGAGGAAATGAAATTCTGAGTTATGTTGCTCCCATTGTTTTTATTTTTGACAAACAGGGGCAGTGACAAGATTTCTTTTGAAAATAATTTCTTTTTTTTAGTTACTACATTCTGAAAATGAAGCAACTTAGGGCTGTGGAAGCTATTCTTTTTTATATGGTCAGTATTTTATATATCCTTTTTTCCCTCCCCTGTGTTTTAGATCAGATGATAAGAAGAGCACCAACTGGAAGCAGTTTCCTAAGAAGCCGTGTAAAAGTCTGCTCAGCACCTTAAAGAAACTGCATCCACAGCTGGCAGCAGGTGAAATATATAAAATAAAATGGGAAGGGGTAAGAACAGAAACTGCCTAAAGCAGGGAAAGTAAATATTCAAAGAAAACTACTAAATTTTCTGATACACACCTACAAGACTTAAATTATAATTAGTATATAAACGTAAGGACTTCCTTCTATCATATGTGGTGTGAATTCATCTTTTTAGACTTTTATTTTCTTTGCTGTGACTTCTTAAAATTTGAGCTTTTTTTTTAGCCTTTACTCATGATTAAATTATATTTAAGCAAAGATTCAGCTAAAACACGTTTGGATCTCGACCTAAAACAATATTCACAGTTCTGATCAAAAATAATAGAGGAAATGGGGATATGAGTAAAATAATGTTGAATATCTCAGCTATTGTGCAGATACTGCTGAATATCTCAGATAATGACTTTTCTACAAAAATGATTGAGTAGCTAAATTTTGACAAAGTATTTTGTCAAAAGAAAAAGAAAAACTGACCATCTTCAGCCTAATGACTTGGACAGGTACGAGCAAAGTTGTGGCTGACCTCACAGTTTTCAGGTATTGCTTCTTTCTGACTGTAGATAGGCTCTTTAAGATAAGCTGGTTCAGAGTATGTTATGTTGCATCATTATGGAGAGGGAGACAATGATAGCCTCATAGGTATACAAGATATACAAAATTCATAAATTACGGAAGCAGAAAAGTGCATTAATTAAGAGGTAGGTGTTCTTGCCTCAATTTTCTATAATTTTTATTGTGCAGATAGCCTTTACTTCACCTGTTAGAAAACTTCAACTTTTCTTTTGGTTTTATCAGCAGGATATGTCATGCGATCTACCTAATACAGAACTACTTCCTAATTTTAATGTGAGCAGAACCAGTGGTCTTTTTTAGATAGACAGTTTTTCTATTTTGGCAATATTATAATAGATATGTTATAATATTTATTCATATTCATATATAAATATATTACAATAATTGATATTTTTCTTATAATAAAAAGTGTGGAACTGTTAATTTTCAGCAGTACCTGCTACTGTTTTTTTAAGAGTKCAGGAGTGAACTCTGAAAGTCATCTACCTGTTTCTATCCTTTGGTGCACTAAAATGTTAGAATTTTGATTAGAAAAATAGTTTTAGGCCCTTTCTTTCTAGATGTGCAATCTTCAGAACAGGGAAAACATGGTCCTTTGTGTTTGTGTTGATATATTACTGAAAGACTACATTCAGTTGAGTATGTGGTAACATTAACTCAACTGAGATCCTCCGTGTTGTTTCATGTCCCAGAGGGCTGGATAAATTAGAAAAACACATGATCAACTCTTGAGGTAACCTGCCTTTTATATGGGCCACATCAATTGGAAAATAATCACAGGATTTCTAGTGTTTGTCACTTCTGAATATGGGCAAGTAGAAAAAAGAAAAATTCGTCTTCAGCATCTTGCAAAAGTTACCTGTTTGAACGCACTGAATTTTAATATAGGATTGTATGTGTTGCTCATTGCTAGTTCACAGGAAAACTCAAGAAGGCTCTGCAGTGGAGATGACTCCTATTGAGGCAGATTTCTCGTGGCAGAAGAAGATGATAGAACTTGAGATGGAGATCCAGGAAGCTTTTCTCCGTTTCATGGCATCTATTCTAAAGGGTTACAGAACATTCCTTAAGCCAATTACGCAGGCGCCTTCAAATAAAGCAACTGCTGCTGATTCCTTGTTTGATCATCAAGGTGAGGGTGAGGCAAACCAGCTGCTGATAGCATTGGCAGTGTTACAACTTTAGGGTTGAGGAGCTGCTTAACTTTAAAAGGTCRAAGTTCCCTTTGGTTGTACAATTCTTGGCAATATTTAGAATTGCAATTGTATGAAGTTAAACTATTCAAAGTTGATTAGAACACAGATATATGCACATAGAACTGCAATTTTGCAATAGCTCTGGTATTAGAAAAGCTGTCTTTCAGCAGCATGATGCCCTCTCTGTGTGGCATATTCTGTAAGGGCAGCTCTTGGGAATGAAAGAATGTTTCTCAATTTGTACACAGCAAAAATGCCAGAAGCCCGGTAGTGAAGAACAAAGTAATGTTCTTGATATGAATGGGAAGATAATAGAGAACGGGGCAGACATCAGAAACATAACAAAACAGTAGTCAGCAAAGGTCATCTTATTTTCCTCATCTTATCACCTTAACTTTTCAGATCTGTTCATGAGTTGAATGCTACATAAAATGTCACAGGTGTTTTGTTTTGTATGTGGTGGTGGTGTTTTGGGGTTGTGGTTTTTTTGTTGGTTTGTTTGTTTGTTTGGGGTTGTAGGTTTTTTTGTTTTTTGTTTTTGATTACTGGTAGAGAGATTTGAGAAGAGATTTTTTTAGTCAAAGGTTTGGAAAGTCTTGAATATTTTCAGGCCCATCACGTCTTAGGATAACATAACTTTTATTTTAGTATTGTTTTAACTGTTAGATACTTCTGCTTTTGTACGAGGTCATCATCTCCCCTTTCTTGCACAAAAAGGCAGCAAACGCAGTGAGCAGATTACATGGGGGTGATTGCTTGCCAAGTATTGGTAATTGTGGTGAAAAATAATGACAAAAAAAAAAAAAAGCTGTTATTTCAATCTTCCGAATGCAAGTAGTGATAAGTAGTTGTTTTTATTGATAAAGCCAATACTTTATGTATTAGCACTTTAAATGTTTTATGTTGACACTTTATATGTTAATTGCTTATGGAACTCCTAACTGGTATTTAGTGGTGTGTTCCTTTTTATAACCAGGATTTTTAAAAAGCAGAGACCGTGCCTATACAAAGTTCTACACGCATCTCACCAAAACACAGATATTCAGTCGCTTTATTGAAGAGTGCAGTTTTGTGAGTGACAAGGATACTGGCTTGGCATTTTTTGATGACTGCATAGAAAAGGTGAAAAACATAGCAATACTATTAAATTATATGCTTCTGTTCATTTTATGTTATTGTCCTGGTTTTCAGTTGTAGATATCCTCTGCAGCAAGTGTTTTGAGGGAGTGGAATTCTTGGTGGTTATTGCTGAGTCATTTTCTTCCTTCATCTTCTTGCATGGTCATAATTTTCTGTGTTGATGCAGGAAACTTTCCTTAAAGCCGTGTAGGATGTCAAGCTGTAAGATAATATGAGAAATACCAGTAGCTGACACTTTAGCACAATGCCATCCGTGTCTTCCCTTTAAATGTTAATCACCCTCCCTCTAATGTGGAATTATCTACCAGTGGTCATCTGCGTTGTTGCTCTTTCACACAATTTAAACTTAAAACACAAAAACATGCCTACTGCTCCACTTGTGGTCAAAACTGATTTATGTAGATAAGATCCCCTTTCATTGCCTGTATTTTATGAGAAAGATTGTCGTAACCCATTCTTGTTTTTTTGAAACAAAGTCTCTTCAGCATGGTTCTGGTCTAGATGGGTTATTGAGTTTATAGCTTCATCTGTAAAATGCCAAGTTCACAATATAAAAATTAGGAGCTAGAGAATTATATGTATTTTTTTTAAGGTGTATATATATGATTCTTTCTGGACAGAACCTTCATTTTCATATCAAGTTCTTATAGAATGAGTCTTTGATGCAATATTGATTCCGATCAAATTAACACTTGTAAACAGACCACAAAATAAGTGTTTAAAAGTTTCTTTGCCTTTATTTTTCTTTCTGCTGAGTATGGAGTATGCATCTAGAGTATGCATCTAGGGTATGCGTTGTTTAATATTGTTAATGATTTGATATTATTGCAGGTTGTTAACGTGTTGCATACTTAAATTGTCATATTGAAAATATCTGCAAAACAGCAGTTTCTTTCAATTAAACTAAATGAAAGCACTTTCCTTTGATAGATTTAGGATTTTGTATTTAGTAGATAATGTCAACAGATTGAAAGCATACTGATTACTGCATTTTCTTACTTTCAGCAAAGGAAGTATTTGAAAAAGAGATTAATTGCTTCTACAGTAATATGAAAACTTAGTGTTTCTTATTTAATATTTCAGTAAATGACACAGCTTTAGTAGAATTATTTAGGATTTTTTTGGGGGGTTGAGAAGAAACTCTATTTTTTTTTTTTTYCCTCTTTTCCCAGATCTTTCCGGAAAAAGGAACAGAAAAAGGAGAGAAGGTACTTTGTCCTTCAAAATGTTTAGGAATATCTGATCGTGAAATAAAAATGGAAAGACAAGGCTGTGGACTTGATATTTGAGTAATTAGAACAAATATAATTTATTTTATATATATTATATATAACCAAATACAGTATATATTGAATATATTTTTACATATACTAACATAATTCATGTTAAAAAGGACATTTTATCCCAAAGCCAAACTCTGTACTTAGAGTGCAAACTCTGTTTTCAGGTTGATGTAGATTCTGTCGAAGATGCACGGTTGATTGAGCTTGATGAGTCACAAAAAAGTGAACACACAGTGTTCATAATGCCACCAGAACCTCCCGCTGATGATGGACAGGACCGAGTGCCAAAATACAGGTACAAGTTAAACAGCCACATGTAGTGAAACTAGAATGCTTATGACATTAAGCAGGGCAGATGTTCYGTCTTGGTGCAAGACTTGCCTTAATATAATGTTCAGAAGAATCTCTAAAAAGATACGAACTGCCTGGATTCTGGTAAGTTTCTAAAGCTCTAGAAGGCAATGTTTTGTGTGTATGTTTGAGAGCATGTGGATTTTGGTTTTAATTTTTCAGTAACTTCTTGCAAACTTTATAGTAATACTTTTCTACATGTATTCAGTGTCTTTCTTCCTGTTTGATCTGTTTATGTGTATTTTGTAGCAACTGCAGTGCACTTTGTTTCACAGTGGGCATGACAGGGGGTGGGTAATGATACTGCCCAGTACTATTGATCTGCACCTGATGAACCAAAAGAACAAAACACCTACTCCACTTTTCAGACTTCTTTCATTCAGTGTTTTTCAGCCCTGTGCAGCAAGTGTGGAGTTTCAGACATTCTGGGTATGATTTTTTTCTTCCTGTCTCTCTTGGAGGTCACGAACATTCTGTTTCCAACTGTTGTCCTTGTTAATCATCATCATCTGTGTTTCCCTGACCTTCATGATATGGATGGCAGTCTGGTTCTTGTTTCCATTGGAGATTTAATGTCCAAGGCATCTTCTTGTGATATCTTTGTGAATAAGACTAAAAGGATCTTGCTATCTTCTTTCCTTTTTTTTCTTTTTTTTTTTTTCCCTGGTTCTTTATTCTCCTGTTTGTCAGTTCTTTGCACGCAAGTTGTCTTTGTATGGATTTCCTGCTGTCAGCAGGTATGTGAAAAGCTTTTCTCTTCTGTTTTTTTTTTTGTTTTGGTTTGTTTTTTTTTTTAATCATCTATATAGCTATAAAAACTTCCCACGACTAGATATCAAGCTCTTTGACAGGCCACAGGAGCTCAAGCTCTCCTTCAGCAGACACCCAGCTGGAAGCAGCATTTCAAATAGTCCAGCACTCATGGCAAAGAGGACAAAACAGGTCAGATGAGTCTTACTCTAATCACTGTGTGAACACTGAAAGATACAAAGTTTTTGGTAAAATTGCCACTACCTATTTATACTGTAAGTTAATGTTGTTAGACGTTAGGTCTTTGTAACTATTGGGAACCAACACTTGGGAAAGAAAGAAACAGAAGGCAACAAATAAGCAAATTAGCATCTGAGATTACAGTTTATTGTCAAACCCGTTTTTAAGCTTCAGACTGTAATATAAAACAAAAGGAAATTAAAATTAATGCTTGAATGGGGAAGAAAAAAAAGAGGATTAATTCTGATGCTAGTTTTTGCTTGGAGAGAGCCTTAATAAAAAAGGGAGCTTCAGTTGAATGTTTGTCCATTATTATTAAATGCTTACTTTTAAGAAGCTAGTATCTGAGTTAGTAATGGCTTCTAGATTGAGGATGTTACACCTTTTGTCTGCTTTTTTGTTTTGTTTCACCCTTACAGGAGATAAAAACAGCCCATAAATTAGCCAAGAAGTATTACGTAAGCCCCCCACAGTGGGCCAAGTGTCTCTTCAGTCATAGTTACAGCCTGTGGTTTATTTGTCTGCCAGCCTACATCAGAGTTGCACATCCCAAGGTCAAAGCACTGCAGCAGGCATATGATGTTCTAATTAAAATGAGGAAAACTGATGTGGAACCACTAGATGAGGCAAGTGCAAATAAAAACCGTTGCCATAAACATGGAATAGAAGACAAGGTGCAAATATAGTGTTTCACTGCCACCACCAGGTTAAGCATATTGACAGTTTGACCTGTTTTAAAGCCACCTCGAAATGATCTCAAAGAAGTCTACTTAACTAGGGCAATTGGAAATTCATTTCCTTTTTCATCACCAGTGTAGTGTCAGCTGGGTCAAGTACGCCAACTTAGCATTGCTAGTCTTCTCCCAGACTTCTTCAAGAATGAAGTTCTTGAATATCCCTGTTTTTTAAATGCACTTTCAATTAATGCTTTGCAGCCTTACTGAACTGAAAGGATAATGGGTTTGTGTGCAGCACACCGTTCTTTCAGTAGTATCCACAGGCACACAGCAGCAAGTTATCCTGCTTTTTGCATGGGTGTTTACTTCCCTCCTTTATTTCACAAACAGAAGAGCCAAGTGGAAGAAAATTCAGCATTCTCAACAGTGTGACTGCTGATGTTATTTCAGCTCGTGTGATTTCCTGTCTAATTTTTGCTCCCTCTTCTGGCTGTTGAGTGTTATGTACTGAGTAGCTGCTCTCACATGGCTTTCCCTTTTACATGTGTAAAAGTTGGAAAGCAGGGAAGGGCTTAAGCTGTTTCAAAATCCTTGTCATCAGCCCATTTATGCATTTCTGTATCTTGTCAGGTCTGCTACAGAGTTGTAATGCAGCTCTGTGGACTGTGGGGTCAGCCTGTTCAGGCCGTGAGAGTCCTTTTTGAAATGAAAAATGCTGGAATACAGCCAAATGCYATCACCTATGGTTATTACAATAAGGTAAGAGGAGTCTTGACGAGGGGTACTGGACCAATGTCTCTCTTGCTGTTGTCACTCCCCTTGTCCTGTAGCATGTTTTGAAGGTTGTTTCTTGCAGCTCTTCACTTGGATTTGCTGATTCTGTTGGGCAAGCAATCATTTTGGACATGCTTACGGTTCACTGGATTTACACTCTATGGTTTTACACTGTTAAGTTTACATTCCTGTGCTCTTTGGCTAACCAAAAATTTTCTTGAAATGTACATTTACAGTGTTTCCATTTCCAAGTTTTGGAACCTGTCTAGTGCTTCCATGTCAAAACCATCTGTTCCTAGGTGTATCCTTTAAGGTAGCAGGATCCACGATGGCTGAAGGCTGGAATTAGGCTAGTTCAAGTAGTTTCCCCCTCTTTTCCTTGATTCCAGGTTCCTGTAATATGCTGATGAATCTACATAGTTTACTTTACTAAGAAAAGTAATAGGAAAAGAGGTGCTACTATGGTGTTTTGTTGCTACTGAAGTATATAAATAAGAACAAAACCCACCTTGCTTACTTAAAGAAATCTTGATCCATTATTCGTTGTTACTCAGCTATTGTATCCAGAGCTGTGGGATAAAAGGGAACAGCTCATAAAAGGGAAGAGCTCATAAAAACTCAAATACTTGTTGTGCTTCACATGGTTGACAGGAAATGCCTTTTTTGAGTATGGAAAGAAAAACTTCTTACTGTCCTGTTTTTCTTAGTGTAACTTTCTTACTGTGTTATTGCAATGTCTCTTTCTGTAGGCGGTTTTAGAGTCTCCTTGGCCTAGCAGTAACCGCAGTGGCATATTCCTGTGGACAAAGGTACGAAATGTCGTTCGTGGCACAGCACAATTTAGGCAGTGCTTAAAGAAATCAACGCAGAGCCCACGAGTACCTGTGATATCAGGTAATAAGTTAGCTGAAATGGATTTATTTCTGCTGAACAAGAGCATGACATGCTTTCTGAGGGATTGCAGCTAACATTGTGGCTTTTACAAGTGGAAAATCTTTCCTCAAGTGTATAAAAATTGATAATTGCCAACTTGATGCTTGAAACAGTCTTAGAATGTCTTTCGCACACTGAAGAATTAATTGTCTGAATTCTGTTGCTAGAATTTCATATTCTTATTTTATATGTGCAAGCAAAAGTATTTACTGTTGTCTGAAGAGGTTAGATTTGTTTAAAAACCTGAGAAGTTAAATCCTCTCTTACTAACCAGCTCTCGTTCATGTCTTTAGCTCTGCGGAGTACCACGGGTGGAAGTGATGGGGACATGGTGAGCCATGGTAGCGTGGATAGTTCTAATGATGCTAACAGTGGGGAGCACACTCTCTTCGTCAGTGACTTAGTCAGGCTTGATTCCATTGATAATCACTCTAGCACAGGTACTAGATTCTGCTGGGTTTCACTACTAACAGTCCCCCAAAAGGCTTGATTTTCTAGTCTCCTGTTGATTTCCCCTCCACAACCACCACCTTCCCCTCTTGAGGCTGTAGAGAATGAAGTGTGGAGTTAAACTATGTAAAGAAAAAGAAATACACTGTTGTTCAATATTACTCCTTTACCGCAGATCATGCTGCTGCTTTAGTTGAGAGTGAACCGTAGCAGGAGTACTGTTATGTTAAAATAAATGTCTTGCTGTGGTCTCATGAACCTTGCTTTTTGTGCTAATCTTCAGAAAAGGTATGAAGCCTCTGACATGCGAGTCTCTTGAATTTTTGCATGTTGTCATTTATTCATAGAAATGATAGTCCCTGTGAGTAAAACTTCTCTCTGCATTAAAGGAAAGGAGTGAAAGTTGCTGAGGTGATTAGAAGCTAACACTTTAAAATGTTGCTCCTTGATGGTAATCCAGAAAGGCCTAATTAGCATTCCTGGAATTAGTATGTTTGGTTATAGTAAACTATGCTTTTAAGGTCATATGCAAGCTTCTTAATAGTAGTTGCTAAACTTGGAAATAAATATAGAAATTATCGGAACCTTGTCATACAGTCTTCATGAGACACCCTGGGAATGGAAACACAGGTGATAAGCTGGAGAAAAACTCTGCCTTAAACATGCTGTGCACTCTTCCAGACAAACTGGAGTAAAAAGAGTGGACAGGAAGTTAATCGCTTGAGATGGCAAGACAAATCCATGGTTCTTCGTAACTCCTTTAGTACTGATTACATCCTACCTGTGCACAGTCTCAACTAAACTTCCTTTCTGTGTGTACTTCAAAACTTAATGTACAGATGGTTCTTGCACACTCTTCATGTTTTTAATATCTTGAGCCCTCCTGTATAGAGAACTTTGAGTCTGATTCCTGTGCTTCATCTGATATGCCTGCCTAGATTACTGAACTTCCCTTCTCTCTGCTCTTTGTTGCTCTGCTTTTTGCTCTTTGCTGTCTCTTGGGTGCCGCATTTGTCCTTGGCTATCACGGTGTGGGGTGCAGACTTATATGGTGTGAAGCCTTGGATGCACGTGTGCATTATTTCTACCCTTGAATGTTACTTCTGCAGGTAATTCACCCATTTATTGATAGGGCGTTTTCCCTTCTGTGCAAAGCAGGGATACTAACATTATTGAAATGGTGATAAAGTAAGGACTGAAGAATGTCAGAACTTACTTTTCTATATAGAAGGTTTTTAATATAGTAGCCAAATGTAATAATTGATGGCGGCTCAAACTTTTAAATTTCGGGTTTTTTACATGTTTGCTCTTTGTTGGTAAAATAAACAGCAGTAATATGTACTATAGATAAATTATGTCTGTCATTCAAGTTTTATGGAGCTTCCTAATACCTTTCACACTCAGTAACTTACTTACATTTTGATCTTTTTAAATACTGTCATGTATTCTGATAGGTACTCTAAGGCATATAAATAATCCTGTTTAACATGTTGCTGTGGGATATGTCCCATATAGTATTTTCGTATTTTTGGATATGCAGCAGCACTTCAGATAGATACTCTCTTCTTTGTTATTTTTTTCTGGATTGTTTCCTATGGCAGACTTTTTGGACTACCGTAAACTATTTTTTTGCTTTGTTTTTAAGAATTACTTACAGCTGTCGAGTTTAACTGGTATCGTGGAAGAACAGACTTTTTTAAAAATGTTTAGATTTTTACTTTTTTTCTATTACATTTTATACTTTGCACTATAGCACAAAGATGTAGCACAGTTTATGGTACAGTTCTCTTCAGGGATGTGTTCATAGTTAGAAGCTCGCTCAATTACTGTTGTGCTTGTCTAGATTTTCTTTTGTAGATGCATTTGAGAATTTAGCTTGCCCAGCAATGAAATATTTCATGCTAGTGAGAAGGGAAAGGAATGAAAGGAGATACAGTGCATTAAAAGTAGTTAGTCACTGTAGTGTTGCTGGGGGAATAACTTGTATTTTATATAATAAGTAGAAAAGTAAATTTGGATTGTATAGCCTAATTATCTCTGCTGTCACCATCACCAAGTAGACCTGTGCACAGATTAGGCATTTTGGTGACCTTACTATGAACTTTTCTGGYGAAACAACATGTGAAACAAATTAATTTCAGTTCTTTTATTTTCTTACTGAAAAACAAATTTTGGAAAGAAAAACAAATCTGAGGCATGTTGTTTGTATTCCTTCAAACAGGTGGTCAGTCAGACCAGGGCTATGGATCCAAGGATGAGCTTTTAAGAGATGATGGGGATAGTCTTCATGCAACTGAAACACAAGTAGAGAAAGATATTTCTTCTAAAGCTGAAGACCTAATAGGAGGTTAAGTATGCATGCTTACATTGATGAAGGATTTTTGTAATAAATCTGCTTCATGCGTTAGACTACCACAAATACTTAATGTATTGAATTCATAATGTTGCCAAGATCAAAATATGACTGTATGAAATCTGGTGGATGACTACTGTGCCCTAGATAATAGCAGTGGAATACATATAGGTAGGAATAGCCTTTTATTAGACTAATTTAATATAGATGGAAAAATTGGACAAGTGCTGGGGCACACAGTATTTTGTATTCCGTTCCTCTCGTTTGTGTATTTGAAAACTTGACCATTTTTTTTGCTGTACCAGTTGACCTAATAAAAGGCACTACTTTTTCCTACAGACTCTTCCCAGCTGTAGAAAATATGGTCATCTCCTGTCTTCTATCCAGATTTTGCCCTTAGTTTTTCTGTATTTTGTCTTTCTCATTACTGGATCTGTTTCATATCTGTGTTACTAGATCCTTAATGTGAGTTAGGGCTTCTAAAGCTGTCATTAGACAAATAGCCCTACATGAAAATCTGAGAACTGCTGTTCCAGCTCTACTTTGGTTAGTTGAAAAAATACCAAGGGAAGAAATTGGAATATGCTCTAACCTTAGGAACAGCTAAGTACTCTCTGCGTAATACTGTGTACTGTCATCTGTCTGGGTATTATTTCCAGGAAATGCTCAGTACCTAGTAGGACTGATCCTTTAKGTTGTAATTACGTAAGGGAACATTGTTTGAGTTTGTATTTTCCATTAACAAATCATTTAGTTAAATTAACTAAAGTTCACATTCTCTTTCTTGTAGAGGTTTGTACTGAGAAATCTGATGAAAAGCAACAGCTGAATATAGAAACTCATAGTCCAACAGACCCACCTGCTTGGGGTAACAGTATTGTGAAAGTTCCATCTGGCATTTTTGATAGCAGTGGAAGGAAAAGCAGTCGTGGTGAGTCACTGGGTGAAACAGAGCTTGCTAAAGTCCTGATCTTGTTGTGCTATAGTGTTTTGCAATCATTTTCATGCTATGAAAAGAAACAAAACGTCTATTCGAGGTGCAGATAGCTCACACAACATTTGCTTTCCATCATTATCCTTTGCAGGTGAATTAGAAGGAACCTGTGGATTCTAAGGTTGAAAATCACTGTTAAGTAGATTGAAATCAAGATTTTCCCTGTCCTGCACTGAGAGCATTTCAGTAATGTACTAGAAAACCAAGAGAATTAGGGTCTCTAGTCTTGGTTTTGTCACCTAAACCTTGCTAACCTTGGACAAGTCTCTTTATTCCTGTGGCTTACATTGGCAATATATAACCTGGGAACAATGCATGTTGTCTTTGTGTCATACAAAATTTATTTACATATCTGGAGCTTTATGATGAGGAAGACTTACGGGTATATAAAAACCAAATCTTGGGCCTCATTTTTTTTCTGCCTTTGTGCCTGTCCTTGACTAAGGCAATGTAGTCCAGCTTCAGTGTAGCTTGATAGCAAAGAATTGAGTCTCAGGCAAGAAGTTGCCGAGAACCTTTCTGGCAATTATGAGAGCTGATGACTAGTAAAGAAGCAGCATAGATGTGAGACTCAAAGATCCTCCAGCAGTGGATATGGTACATCAGGTCCTCTGTTGGGATCCTAATATAGTAGAATTCCCGTACTTACAGAGGTTTTTGCCTAGCTAACACAGCTTTCTAGGCAATAAATATTCCCAAGTCCCCCGAGTAAATGGGAATATTTATAAGATTAGTTTATATCTTCCACATGCTAAATTTAATTAGCTTTTTCTAAATATGGCTGTGTCATAAACTGAGTAATGCTTCTCTGTTGTGCAGACACACATGATAGTTTTTTTTCAGAACCAGAACGAACTATGGAGTTTGATGTATAGATCTGTGAATATAGCTCTGGAAAAAAATAGAGCAATCTTTACTGATAGTTGTACTTTCCTTCAGTTCACGGTTGTAGTACCTACTCTCCGCTGTGTGTTGGCACAGGGAAAGGAGGTAGAAGCCATAGAAGGCTTTGACTTCAAGGAGTCAAAGAGTAGATGACTTTTGATCTGCAGGATGCCTTTGCAGCCAGTAAAATAACTTGTTAATACTAGTGTAACTTCTTAATGGATAACTTGAGATTGTGATGCTCCCAGTCTTCTCACTAGTAAGGAGATAAGGAAGTTTCACATGATTTCAGGAAATAAACATTTTTGGTGGCTATGGATACCATATTAATGCCTTTTCTCTTTTAGAAACTGGTTCTAGCCCACTGTTCATAACTCAGGATTCAGTTGAAGATGTAGTCTTTGGTGATGTTTCTCCTAAGAAAACAAGTGAAAAAGGACAGAAGAGGCAGAAACTGTTTTCAGAGAGAAGCTGCAGTTTCAGCAGTGAAAGCAGAGCAGGAATGCTGCTGAAAAAAGGCAGCTTGGACTTGCATTCTAAAGAAATAGCAATAATGATGGGAGCAGATGCCAAGATCCTAACGGCAGCTTTATCTGGGGCTAAAACTTCACCCTGTCATATGAATAAATCCCACAGCTTTGAAAGTATCATTGACCAGCAGGTTTCTGGCATAAGTGGCACTTGGAGTTGTATGACTGAGAGTGATTGGGAATTGGAGCATAGGTCTTCACCAGTGCTGGAAGAACCTGGGGAAGGTCAGGAGCATCTTGAAAATGGAAGAGATGAAAACATGACCACAATGGAAGAGATGAACCTTGAACAGTCAGCTGAGTCCAAAAACCAGAAACCAGAATCCAAAGATGCAACTACTAAAAGGAATAGCTTTTATGGGGTGGTTAAGCCTATTGAAAGGGAAGATGTTGAAGTAGGCTTGGACCCTTTATCTTTGCTGGCTACTGACAGCACACAACCAAGGCATCCAGAACCTGAGGAAAAGTTGCTGTCACCAGTTGCAGCACGTAATTTGGCAGATGAAATAGAGAGCTATATGAATCTGAAGAACCCATTGGGTAGTAAGTTTCCCAGCATGGAACTGCACAAGCCAGATAGGGAAGCAGAAGCCTCTGGTACACTTGGTCACTCCCAAGAAAGGAGGTCAAGCCTGCCTTTGGATCCTGTCCTGCCATCCCCCAAGTCTTCTGAAAACCGGAGAAGTCCTTCTGTCTCCAGATCCAAAACATTCACTGGACGACCAAAGCAACAAATGCATCCACGAGTTCAAAAGGAGCGGTCTTCATCTTTGACAGGGCTGGGTCGTTCTTCTCCACATGGCTCGTTAGGATCTGTCGTAACAACTTTATCCAATCTGAAGTTAGACAATATACTGTCTGGACCAAAAATGGATGTTCTGAAATCAGGCATGAAGCAGGCTGCCAATGTGGCCAGTAAGATGTGGGGAGTTGTAACTTCAGCATATAGTTACTCAGATGATGAGGCAAGTGTTTTTCAATATGAAAAATTTGGGGAGACAAAGTTAGAGGGGTAACTTCTGTGTCCAGAAGATTGCTTAACAAGATGGTGTTTTTTCTTAAGTATTGACTTTTATTAGCTAAAAAAAATTGTATTTTATGTATGGTGGAGTTTTCCTCTGTCATTAAAAAAACACTTTTCAGACAAAAGTAAATTAAATGTTCTTGATGCAGTAAACTTAAACTTTGACTTTTTGTTCTCAACATTCCCCCCCCATTTATTTATTTATCTATTTATCTTTTTATTTATATTTCAAGAAACTGCACCAAGAAGCCCTAGTAAGAACAAAATTATGTCATCTTAAATTATATCATACTGCCTGTCTTATTTTAAAAAATTAAGAAAAGGTTGTGAAAACAAATCACAAACCTAAGAAGTCAGGTTGGTGAGGATTAAAGTTGAAAGTAGTAAAGGACAGCCTGAGATCTAGTAAATTCACTCGTCAGGAATTTGGAAGCTAAATGTTATGGTTCTTGTGTAAGCACACTTGATTAACAGAGTCTTTCGGAGTAAAACATTTCAGAGTATAATGACACGAATGAAAGAGGAGGTGGAGAGATGAATATTATAACTTCCACCTTTCCATATACGTCTTGTTATTGTGCCTCCAAACATAGTTTTCTCTCTTAGAAAGGCCTCTGCTTGGTCCAGTTAACCCCTCGATCTGGTGTTTGGCTTTAAGGATCTTTTGTCTCCCTCTTCAGGCTGTTAAGATAGCTTCTTGTTTCCTTTTTCAAATTCTCCCTCCTTTCCCCAACCTCCATAAAAGGTGGGAAAAGGTGTCTGGCTTTATTTCTACGTGAAACAAATTTAAGTGATATTACTAATAGGGTCCTTTCTATTGAAGGGAAAAAAAAAAAGGCAAACAAATTTCTTAATTTTTTTTTTTTAAACCAGATTTGCCTGTGACAATGAAAACTCAGTGCTTTGCTTTTTTTCCTGAGTTTTTTTCCTGTGACCTAGGTTTTCCTGTGTGCCTTTCTATTATACTGACCTATTCCATAGAATTTTGTTTAATGGCACATCATAATCCCCTTAATGTGACTTATTTTAATTTCCTTCAAGGATCTTTTCATTCTCTCCTCTTTTATTTCCACAACTTCCCTTTTTTAATATCCTAATTATTATACTTTGTTGCATCCTGTGTCTTGCTGACTGTATTATTGCTGCATCATTTCAGCTGATATGTTTCATTCCTGTCTTCAATTCTGAAAATATGACTTTATATGGGACCTTTTTTCTGGTAATTCCTTCCTTTTGTGTAATGTCTGCCAAATCACAATTTCTGCATTGTTTTTCCTGTTTCTCCTGTAATGAAGAAGTTTATATCCCTGTCACTTTGTCACTCAGTTTGACCCTCAGCTAAGTATTTTCACTGCTAAAGCCTTTCATTTTGCCAGTATCCTTCTGGTTTGTTCAATATCTGCTCTTTTTGGGGTTACGTAGATTTATCTCACATCTAACAGATTTTCTTACATCAGGATTTTGTCTTAATCTGCTAATTTATTTATTAGGATAAAGATGGAAGTCAAATAATGGATCTGGAAGTACTCAAAAATGCTAATTTTCTTCTTCTATTAAAGGAAGAAAACAATCGACCAGACTTTAACTTCCCTGCTGGTTTTGAAGATAGTATTTTAGGAGATAATCTGTCATCAAGAGCTGGAGTCCCAGGACTAATTACGAATGAACTTGCACAAAGCACTACTAGTCTTGGCAGTAGCAGTAGCAGTGGAGATGCAGGAAGACCGCATTACAGTGCAGGTGAGATTTTTTTCTTTTTTTTTTTGTTTCCCCCTCATAACTTGTTTATAATATAACAAACAGGGAAAACTATTACGTGTGAAGTCATTCATAACAGTGGAAGCTATGGTAATCTGAAATTATTTCAAGCCCTTAAGATAAGTACAAGCAAATTTGTACTTTCGTTCTGTACTCTTCTCTTGCAGTAGCAAATAGCTAATGCTTCTCTTTGTTGAATGTATAAAAAGTTGATACAAAATACAGGGATTTAACTGTAAAAATACTTCCTCTGTGTATGTGATAAGAAGATTCCTAACTAGTTATAGCCAGGAACACCTGCTCATTCATGTAAAGTCATAATACCCTGAAAGTTCATGAAATACTAATACAGACAAGCAGAGCAGTGTTCAAAAACTGCAAATAGTTGCATAACTAACAGAGGCAGATCTTTTGAGGGGAGAAAAAAAAAAAAAAAACAAACATGAAAACAAACAAACAAAACCAACCCCACAGCCCCAAGCCCACAAAAAACCCAAAGCAACACACACAAAAAATGCATCAGCTTTACTGTGGAATAGGAGGTATTGGATGCGTATTTGATTTGAACTTGTGAAGCTAAATAATTGATGAATATATGCCTATTGCTAAATTGTCCTTTCCCCATCCACCCCACCCACCCACCCCAGTTCTAAAACTGGATGAAGTAAATCTAATCATTTTCAGTTCAGATTTGATTCAATTAATTTGATTCTTATTTTGAGAAAAAGATACGTTGCTGAACCGGCTGGGGGTTTGGTTTATCTCTCTTTGCAGTACTTTAATGATATGAATATCATAAAACCATCTGCATCAAGAGAGGAAGAACTATCTTGCGGACTGGACATAAGCTGGCCCTGTCTAGCAAAATCTTGACGAGATATCTTCTAGTTCCGGTTAGTTAGGAGGGTTATAAGGGGCAGCCATCAACAGGATATGTAAAATTTGTTCACAAACATAAACTTTAGCTGAAGAAGCAGAGGAGCCTTCTTTATGACGAGGGGACTCTGGTAGTGATTTTTTGAATAGGAAAGTTTGACTGGGCTTGTCAGAGGAAGTAATGCTGATAGTTTTGCTTCCTAAAACTGATTCCAGCCATTTCCTTCTGGTAAATATATTCCAACTCCTTTTCCCCTTCTCCCAGGCAAAGCTCATAACCCTAAAACCCAGCCTTACCAAAGAAAGATTATTTGTTTTACTGCAATGTTAGCCAGGGAAAACTTAAGCACAGTAATGGCATATTTGGTATCATGTGTCTCACCTGGTACTATCCTTTGGTTTGCTATTTACATATGGATGTATCATTCAAGAAATCTTAAACAACTCTTTAGAGTATATATATTGAGCAATCTTGCTGCTCTTTGCCATTCTTTATTCTTTCTTTGTATTTTCAGATTTTATTCACTGATGCTTTTTTTCTTTAACCAGTCTGTGATATATTGTGTTAGGCAAAAATAACTTTGAAATGTTAATCTCAAAAATTATATTTGTCTATATTTTAATTATAATGTCAGTGAAGTTACAGAGCTACACATATCTTTGGAGATCTTCTGGTACAATTTTCTGTCTTGGTCGAACAGAAATTATTTGCTTTGGGAATGGATGAATTTCTCTTTCCTTGAATAAAAGACCCAAACGACTCTTTCTGTACAGGTGAAGTTTCATTCCCAAGAAGTATGAAAGTTCTAGATTCTGAGAAGTCAGAGCACAGCTCTTCACATAATACTAGTTTATCCAGCATTTTCCAGAACTATGCAATGGAGGTAAGATTAATAAACTCATAGATGAAAGATATAATTATTCAATATTAATGTATGCATTAATTACCTGTTTAGTTGAATTGTGGTTGGATTTTTCAAAACAATTTTTTTCCATGTTTCTACTGCAAAGATGCTTGATACTTTTAGCCCAGGGTGTGACAGTAGCTTTAAAAAAGAAAAGCGTGTTAAATGCTTTTATGTATCTCTCATATATAGAGAGAGGAGACAATTGAGGGAAGGGTCAAAACTTGAAGTGAGACATAAATTAGAGAGGAAACAAGATTTTTTTTTTTTTYTTTCAAGCATTTTTTTGTGGTTTTTTTCCYGTTATGAAAATTATGTGTTGTTACTAAATAATTGTTAGCCAGCAGCTAAGCCCTCACCCAGGCACTTGTTTACTCCCCCCTCATGAGCATGGGGGAGAGAATCGGAAGGGCAGAAGTGAGGAAAAAAGCTTGAAGGTTGAGATAAAGACAGTTTAATAAGTGAATTGGGGGGAAAAAAATACCAGAACAGGAGGAGGGACAACAAAAAAAAAGTGATGCAATCAGTCGGCACCATGACACCCCAAGCAACAGCTACCTTGGAAAGACTCCCACGCACACACCCAGTTTTATAGCTGACTGTGACATTATATAGTATCTCTTTGGTCAGCTGAGGTCAGCTGTCCTGGCTGTGTCCCCTCCCAACCTCTTGTCCACACCCAGCCTCCTCGCTGGGTTGGGGACAGAGTGAGAAAGAAAAGGCCATGATGGTGTGTAAGGCACTGTTCAGCAATAGGTAAAACATTGGTGTGTTATCAGCACGGAGTTGGTCACCAGTCTAAAACACCATAAAGACCGCTATGAGGAAAGTTAACTCTATCCCAGTGAAACCCAGCACAATAATGATTTAGTATGCCTCTCTGTTTCAGTTATCACTTGTAGATGCTTTCAGACTTCAGATACATAGGCAATGGTCACTGTGTTTGCCTTGGTCGCTTTTCTTTCAGCTGTAGTGTTATTTTGCTAGGTCCCATGTAATTTTCTTCTATGTTTGATCTTCTGACATCTCTTGTCAACTTCTGCGCTGCATTATGTAAGGGGCATAGCATAGTAAAAGAAAAATGTTGCCGTTGGGCAAATACCTAAAATTTATTAGATCTCAAATATATTATATACTGTGTTTGGTGGTGGTTTTTTTGTTTTGTTTCCTGTGAGAGTGAAACAATGAAGTAAGAGGAAGCCTAAAAAATAAGGATTATAGACCATTCTTCAGCTAGTACAGGATTATTTTTTACCATCTTTTATCCAGTTCTCAATCTAGTTTAGTGATGAGACTTTTATTAGGTAAAAACCAACTTTCTGGTTTTTTCCACTTGTATTGGGTTTGTGTGGCAAGGTTTTGGTAGCGGGGAGGCTACAAGGGTGCCTTCTGTGAGAAGATGCCAGAAGCTTCCCCCATGTCTGATAGAGCCAGTTCCAGCTGGCTCCAAGATGGACCCGCCACTGGCCAAGGCTGAGCCATTCAGCAATGGTGGTAGTGCCTCTGTGATAACATATTTAAGAAGAGGGAAGAAACTGCTGCGCAACAGCAGCTGAGGGAGAGGAGTGAGAATATGTGAGCGAAACAGCCCTGCAGACACCAAGGTCAGTGAAGAAGAAGCAGGGAGGAAGTGCTCCAGGTGCCAGAGCAGAGATTCCCCTGCAGCCCGTGGTGAAGACCATGGTGAGGCAGGCTGTCCCCCTGCAGCCCATGGAGGTTAATGGTGGAGCAGATATCCACCTGCAGCCCGTGGAGGACTCCACGCCAGAGCAGGTGGATGTGCCCTGAAGGAGGCTGTGACCCCATGGAGAGGAGCCCATGCTGGAGCAGGCTCGTGGCAGGACCTGTGACCCCGTGAAGAGGAGCACACACTGGAGCAGGTTTGGTGGCAGGACTTGTGACCCCATGGGGGGTCCACGCTGGAGCAGTCTGTTTCTGAAGGACTGCACCCCATGGAAGGGACACGTGGAAATGACCCATGCTGGAGCAGTTTGTGAAGAGCTGCAGCCCATGGGAAGGACCCACATTGGAGAAGTTCACGGAGGACTGTCTCCCGTGGGTGTGACCCCACGCTGAAGCAGGGGAGGAGAGTGAGGAGGAAGGAGCGGCAGAGATAATGTGTGATGAACTGACGGCAACCCCCATTCCTCGTCTCCTGCGCTGCCCAGGGGGAGGAGGTAGAGAAGTGGGAGTGAAGTTGAGCCCGGGAAGAAGAGAGGCGTGGGGGGAAGGTGTTTTAGGATTTGGTTTTTATTTCTCATTACCCTACTCTGACTTTTGATTAGCAATAAATTAAATTAATTTCTCCTAGTCGAGTCTGTTCTGCCTGTGACAGTAATTGCTGAGTGATCTCCCTGTCCTTATCTTGACCCATGAACTTTTTGTCATATTTTTCTCCCCCCGTCCAGTTGAGGAGGGAGAGTGATAGAGCGGCTTGCTGGGCACTTGGCATCCAGCCAAGGTCAACCCACCACACCACTTTAAAGACTTCTTTTGTGTTTGGTTGTTTTGTGGGKTTTTTTTTCCTCTTTTGGAGTAGTAGACATGCATTTACTTACACAGTTCAAAACAATTCATATATGCTGAAGGCTTCATAGGAGCGAGCAATTGCAAATGCTAAATTAGTAGTATTTCAGGGTAATGCTTCTTCCAGGTCTCAAAATACCTAACAAAAATAAATTATTAGTATTTGTATTTCATAGGTAAAAGTTATGTGGACAAGATAACTCTGAGTGCAGTGAGTAAGTGATGAACTCATGCCTCCCAGCTGGCATTCTGATACCTGTTAAACTCCTGTGGATACTAAGCCTATAAAGCCAATTATAAAAGAACCCTGAAAAAAGACTGATAATGCTCATTCTTTGCTGTTCTAGGTATTGATGTCAAGCTGCTCTCAATGTAGAGCTTGTGGTGCTTTGGTTTATGATGAAGAAATTATGGCTGGATGGACAGCAGATGACTCAAACTTGAACACTACCTGTCCTTTCTGTAAAAGTACCTTCCTACCTTTACTTAATGTTGAATTTAAAGACCTACGTGGCTCTGCAAGGTTAGTGGGTTTTATAGATAATCTCTGCCTGTGCACTTGTACATGGTTATATTTTTTCACAAAAGGATCTTAGTTATATCTCCCAGTATTTTTGTCTAGATCGCAAGAATGTCACTGCCTGTTCGACTGTCATGATTGTACTGAAGGAAATTATAAGTCATGTAAACTATTGAGTTTCATTGTAAAAGAGCCAAAAAGCAAAGAACCAGTTGCCTTTTTACCACTTTTTCGTTTCATATTTTCTTTGTAAGCATAACTGTACGGAGGGTATAAGTCTGTTTTCATTTTGTTTAGGTTTTAAAACGAAGGATGAATGAAAGGATTAATGGATCATGAACTTTTTAAAAGCATATGAAGCAGTTTTTAAATGTCAGCAAAGAATTTCTCCCAAATTAAATTTACTAACAGCTTTTAGTTACAGATGCTCCAGCTATTGTTTCTCCAATAGTTCTCCAGTTTAAGCTTCTCCACTTACTATTTTTAGCTCTTTTAATTGCACTGTGAAGGCTGGAACTTATTTTAAGGTAATTTAAAATGGATTCTCGCTGTAGTGGTTACTGCTGTGAAACAGAGCTTCCATTAGTGTTCTCTAATGCTGAAACTGAGCATCTGCAGAGTGTGTAAAGGACCTTAGCAAAGCAAGACACATTCCTGTTGTCTTGTGCCTATAATGGTGCAGACAGTCTTCTGGCCTGTAATGTCACATTACAATAACAACTATTTTTGGTGATGAGTCAGCTGTTGATATATTGTTGCTGATTGGGAACCATGACAAACTAAGGTCACTTGTAATGACTTGCGTCCAGCGTAGSATTTCTTATTTTGCAGATCGAATCTCTATGTGTTCGTTTACTCTGCCTATGTAAGTTACAGTGGAGAGAGTAGGATGAAGTTTGTGTCCTGGTGTCAAGCTTTTTAATGTGTTTCCTTATTTTTGCTACTTTTTGAAAGTAAATGTAGAAAATAATAACTTTATGCTTACATCTTAACCTTTGTATTTCTCTCTCCTCCCATTCATGTTGTAACTTAGCTTTTTCCTGAAGCAAAGTACGTCAGGAGATAGTTTACAGAGTGGTACCCTTCCATTAACCACGGATCCCCTGGAGCAGAAACTGTTGTCCAGTCCAGCTGTTGCTGACTTGATCAGTTTTTCAGATCACCCACAGTCCAGCCACACCATAGCTGAAGAAACTAGCTCTGCAGCTGAGCAGAGGTAGGTAAAACAGGGTTGTTAGTTCTGTCAGAAAGGTATCAACAGTTCCAGTAGCTCTCCTCTACTTCTAAAGTGAAGGTTGGCTTATGTACCAAATATGGTGGAGAAGTATAATTGTAACTTGATGATCGTCTGTTTCCTGTCATTCTTTTTGCATGTTTCAAATGTGCTGGTTCCACTAAATGAGTGGGTTTTAGAGATACAACTATAGGAATAAATCTTCAGATCCATCCACTATTGAGTAATAGGTAAAACTTCTACTCAGTATTGTTAGAACGCACTCACCTTTTAAAGACACACAGAAATTTAAGCATTACTTCTCCTTTCCTTGTGTTTAGAATTCAACAAGAAGGACACTGCATTGTGGGGAAAAATAAGTCCATTTGCTGGAACGCTCTTTTTTGAGAGAAAGTTCTCGGAGCGCTCAACACTTGTACTGAGCAGGCGTTCTATGACAAATAATACTGATGTAAAACTGAAAGTCAGAAAAACAGTATCACTTTTGAAACAGTTTGAGGAAAGAAGCATTAAGGAGAAGGTGTCACGTTGGAAGAGGGAAGAACTGAAATAGTGCTGCTATGAATTGTGACCTTTTTGCTGGGATTTGTTGACATTTTGTTGTAACAGGGTTTTTTTTTAATCATTATTCAGTTTGAAGTTCTTGAGTATCAATGCCGGTGAGCTAATGAGCTAATGCCTGTGTCAGACTATTAAAACTTAAATCAATGTGATAGTAGTTAAGTCTTAATACTCTAAAAATGAAAGGTGGTATTGCTTGCATTAATCTCTTAACGTTGATGTCATGTATTTTTAACTGAAGTCAAACTTAGGAGTGAACATCACTTCTAAATTAATCTCTTCCCTCTCTTTGCAGATTATTTGGAAGCAGACACTTCCTGTTTCACTTGATGTTTTTTCTTCTGTATTACAGTTGAATTGTTTTTATCCATTGTTTCAGTTATAAGGGGCGCAAAATGAATATTCCCAGATCTGCAAGCAGCTTGATTGTATGGGTTAAATTTGACAAGCCTGTAATAGGAATTTGCTTAAATTATCTTGTTGGATGAGTTTGACACAATTTTATTTTTTCAGTTATTTTGCCATGCAACTTATAAATTGTTTTCTATAATATTTTTGCTCTGCTTATGACATTTAGAGAAAGTAAACATAAAGGGAAGAGGAAATAAAAATTAGCATAGTCACAACAAGATAATCTTTGTTTGTTGATAAAACTGTACACTGCTGTTTTTCTAAGCAAGGTAAAGCTGTACCAGAGCAATAGTACCTATATAGAACTGCAGTGCTTTCAGATTCATGACTTAGGTTATACCTAGCTGCTTTTCTGGAGGGATGGTTATACTGTTTTGAGAGGCGTTTTGTTTTGTTTTCCCTAAACTGTGGAGCTAACCAGGCAAATATGATTCCTTATTAATAGAGAAACTTGGTTTGGGATACTTACTTGGCAGCCTTTCTCTGCTTCCTTCCTGTTGCCATAGGAATGCCGAATAGTTTCATATTAGCATATTCTCTTCTAAAATCCAAACAGTGATGTGGCAGAAGAACAGAGTAAAGATCCCAGAACCATGAAGACATCTGTCAATAATCCACCAAAAAGGGGAGTGTCCTTGACTCGGAGCCACAGTGTTGGAGGTCCACTGCAAAACATTGATCTTTCCCAGAGACCGTCTCATGGCATTTCAACAGTTAGTCTTCCAAATAGTTTGCAAGAAGTTGTGGTAAGTCTAGAAGCTGCACATTCAGTTGACAGCAAAATATTGAATGCAATGAACTTACAATTAATAAAGTTCTACTACTAGCATTCTTAACCATTTAGGGCATGGGAATGGCCAAGCATATTTTCATGTTCTTATGACAAAAAAAAATCTTGGTTCAGTTAATCTAAAATGGCTTTTTCAGTACATTGTACAAACGGTGCTGCTTGATTTGAAATGTTCTCTCTAGCAGGATGAAGCTAGTCTTTGTCTTTCTAAAACTGGAAGTTTGTTTTAAAAATAACCAGACTTCTACAGCAGACTAAACACAATATGTTTAGTGCAAACAACACACTGTTGCAAGAGTGAAAGTTTGTTCCCTTTCCACACGTTTACTTACTCCTCCTCTATGTTCTGTTAGGCTTACCTGTTGAGTGGATGGGAGAAGGTAAGAGGCAGTATTGAGACTATTACATTATTCTTGCATGTAAAACAAAGTGTTTCTCCTCTCTCCAGGTGCTTTTCATTGGCAGGAAGCTGTTTTAATGTGAACTCATGATTCGGTTCCACAGCTGATGTAATTACTGACCTTTTTCTGCAATCTCCATTGCTACTGGCTTAGAAACTGCACAATCCGGAACAAAGTTATAACAAATCAGCATTTTCTCTTTTTCACATAATAGAGAGAGCTTATGTGATTGTTCTTTAAAGTTAAGAAACACCTCAACAGTCAAAACAGCTGATGCTATTAAAGTTATTGTGTGTTCAGTACTTCCAGAGGCTTTTTCCAAATATCAAAAGGAACTGTACAATGGGGGATTTTCAGGGCAAGTAATCCTGAAGAGTATTTCTGGAAGAAAAATCTTTGATTTTGTGAAAAAAACAATTTTTCTTTTGTGTGTGTTGTTTTGTTTTTAGGATCCTTTAATAAAAAGACCTAACCCTCTCCCTGTATCTGTACCCTACTTGAGCCCTTTGGTTCTGCGTAAGGAGGTTGAATCACTGTTGGAAAATGAGGGAGAGCAAGTAATTCACACATCTAAATTCATCAATCAACACCCCATAATTTTCTGGAACCTAGTTTGGTATTTCCGGCKGTTGGATCTACCTAGCAACTTACCTGGACTCATTCTAACATCTGAACACTGTAATGATGGAGTGCAGGTAAGTGGCTTCCTCATTACAACTGCAGATATTAGAGTAAGCTAAATTTGAGAGTTTGGTTCAAAAAAAAAATGGGTAAGTAATTTCTGAGCAGCTTGGATCTAGGTTCCTGGGTTTTATAATACAAGTAGATAGGTTTGTTTTCCACAAGGAATCTTGAAGGAAGATGAGTGAAAATGGCATTCAAATTCTAGTCAAGCTGTTCTCTTTTAAAAAGCCCGAGAGTAAGATTCATTAAAGAGAAGGCTGATATATAGAAGGAAACAAGATGTGTCTGTGGAGAACTCACAAATTGCAATACATTGTAATCCACATAGTGTGGGTTACATACTTCAGTATATAAACCTTTTAAGTTACTGGTCAATATTTTTTGTTCTTTTCCACTAATAGTTTTTGCTATTCAAACTCCACTGAGTTTCATTACTATATGAATAGAACAAAAGAACGTAGAACGGATGCTATCTTTTCAGTATTTTGCTTTTCCTATTTTAAGGAGCAGATGTTTTTCTGAAACCTATGTGATTTGTGTATGTAAGTAGTAAATTCAATAGGTATTCGTGTATGATGCACACAAAAAAGTAGTATCTTCCTATCTACATGCATGCACTTTAATTTTAAAACTCACCCTCGATTTTCAAAAAAAACCCCATGTAGAACCAAGAACAATTTTCCAAGAAATGTAGGTGAAGACCAATACTAATGAAATCTAAAGCATACTGGAAAAATACAATGCATTAGCAGGGAAAACCACTGGATGGGACATAGTGTCTTGTAATCACTACTTTAAATTGACACACTAGTGGTAAATTTTTCTTGCCCACTAATTCTTATTGTATTAGTGATTCCAGAGGCACTTGATTTTATAAAACAATTATGGAACTATTGTTTTGAGTGCCATATATTTTTAACGGAAATAAATGGTTCATATTTGTATGCAAATACAGATTCTTTCTGCTTGTTGGGAAGACCAACACATAGACATGTATACCAAATCTTAATCAGGTCAGAAAATACTAAGGTATGGCATGATAAGTAGTACAAATCAAGTAATGTGGTTGGTGCACAAAAAATATTTTCGGATACATACTCATAAATATTTTCTTCAGATATCTGTAGAAACCTGAATGGTGTTCATACATTAGGCTAAACTAGAAAAGGCAATTAAATGTTGCAGTACTTGTGACTTTGCTCTGGTTTGAGTGCGGTTTCCTCTAGAAGACATCAACTGTTCCTGTTTGTTGGATTTAAGATAAATGCAGTAAACCTTTTTTTGTTTGCAAATGAGTAAAAGAGCAGTTTTTTAAATAATAAGACTGTACTGATGTTTTTACAGCTTTTTCCCTTTCCTCATGTTTTTTTTAGCTTCCGTTGACATCTCTTGCTCAAGATAGCAAGCTAGTATACATCCATCTTCTGTGGGACAATATCAACCTCCACCAAGAGCCAGGGGAGCCTCTGTATATATCTTGGAGAAATCTCAGTAAGTAAAACAAATGGTACAGAAAGCAGAGGGAGCTGAGGCTATGGAAAGAAACAGTTGTTTTGTAGTGTCTGAAGTGTACACAGCCCATCAAGTTGGAAAGCGTTTTTAGTGTGTGAAGCATCTGCAGTTCCTTAGGTACTTAACATAGTCTCGGTGTCAAATTACTTGCGACAGTATCTTACTGATCTGTGTGAAAATGTATGTTATCTGTTCTTTGTATGTCATACACTTATAAACAGGGTGGGAGGATTTGCTCCAGATGTGGCGCTAAATAAGCTTCACTTGGTTTGAATGTTTCACTGCATTATCTTATTATATCTATGCAGGCATGAAAAAGACGACTGTATTACAAAAAAGTATCTTGTGTTTCTATGAATGAATGAAAGGTCACAAGTCCCATTAATATGTACATTTGGCAGCCTACTTGACTGCCAAAAAGGAAGATCCAAGAAAGCCTTTGTCTAACATAACTTGATTTGGAAGGAAGAAAAAACAGGCAGACTTGTTATGAGAACTTTGGGATTTCATTACTTCTGATCAGCAAAAAACCCTTTGTTGACTTAAACTTCTCAGTCTGTGTTTTAACTTTTAAAAACTATGCTAAAAACTATGTAGCATGCTAATTCTGCGTCTAAGGAAGAAAAAAGGGTTTGTTGAAAAGTGTCCTAAAAATAAACAGACTGATCAGAAAATTACAGGCAAGAGCACAGAATAAGATGTGGTGTTTACCTCAGCTTCTACAAAAGCATATTGATTTGAGCATAATACATGAAAAGCGTCCCCAAAGCATTCAGATATGAATGAAGATGCATAAATATATGTATTTATGTAAATAAAGGAGCAAAAGGCCTGTTTTAAGTGTGGAAGAAAAGTAGTAGTATTGTACATAGGCTCTACGGCAGTTCAGAAATTATCTGGAAAACAGGAAATTACATTTGTAAACCATCATATATGTCATTTTTATGAGAACTTTAGGTTGGTGTGGTTATGATTACTAGCCTTGGTCTACATTTCATTTACACGCCACATGCTTGCTGCCTAATCTGTAGCCTTATTTTTTTGCCAGTAAATGGACTTACTATTCCCTCACGAGTCACTGTTTTCCAAAGAAAAATAGTTCAGTGTTATTCTGGAAGTGGCAATGTAAGCAACAAATCATGATGGTAGATGTCTTGGTAATTTTCTTTCCTGTTTGACACAACTGTGCATTATCTACTTCAATATGTAGCCCAAAGTTATCAATGAATTGTAGGTGGCTTTTAAGAAAGACTTTGATAAAAGTTTCTTTGATAAGAAATGTGACAGTGTTTTGTTTTATTTCTTTTCCTTTGTGTAAAAATAATCTTCTTGGAGTGAACTTAGTTTTTGAAACTTAAGTACAGCAATAAATCTGAGCTAACAAACTATCACAGGCAACATCTAATGGTGGATACTCTTCAGTCTCTTGTATTTCTCTGTCACATGGGAGCTCTTGCACATGGATACTTGATGCATCCTGTCACTTTCGTGGTGGAGTAAAGACTATAAGCAGACAAAGCCTATCCGTTGTAACAAATTTCTGTAGGTTGAGTAGAGGGTTCCGTATACATATCTCACTTTCTGAAATACTTTCTGCTTATTAAAGTGAAAAAAAAAAAATCTTTACTGTTTTAATAATCTATGCTGTTGCATTTCCCAGATTCTTCTGAAAAGAGACCCTCCACAGTGGCAGAAGATCAGCAGGCAACAAACACTTTGTTGGAGAACATCAAACTAAGTATTCAACACAATAACGTTGTTAAACCAATCAACCTCCTTGTACAGAAAGTTAAGCCAGATGTGAAACGACAGAGGTAAAGGGGTAATCTCTTCTTACTTTCTTCCCACTCAGTTAAACAAGATCAGACCGTATACACTTCATAATGATAATTCCATAAGGACCTCTCAGGAATATTCAGTTTCATTTGTGTCCACTAAACACTGTGTATATTTGTTTATGCCCGTGTTTACAAACAGATGCATTCTGTAGCCAGATGCATAATTCATCCAAATCAATTGGATAAATGTAATTCTTTAATCAAAATGGACATTTTACAAATGAATAAGAAAAACGCAGATGTTGACTATGCAGATTTTGATGTTAGTCCAGATTTAGCAAATTGATAAACACAAGTGTGCAGCATCCTGTTGCAGTGTCTGGAATATTCTCCAAACTACCTAGGTTTATACCTATTGAAATTCTACCAACCTGGAGTACTGGCTAAGACAAGTGGATACATCACGATCCACAAACAAAGGGAGACATCTAAATAACACTTGTACAGTACATTTTGCCATCTGCACTACAATTCAAAGAGGGCTTCATACAAAAGCACAGCCTCTGAAGTAAATTACAGCAGATACAAGATGTGTTTGAAGTCTATCATGCTAAGTCATCTCTGCTTCTGTGGTTTGTTGTTACTAAAAAGAAACAAGAACTAATCTGCCTAGAGAAGAATCTTTGAGTTCCACAAGGAAAAAAAATTAATATCTAATTGTTTAGTGATATTCAGTTCTGAGATAGATTGTGACATTCTGAAACAAAAAACAAAGTATGGGTGATCTGAAATAAGCCTGCTCCCTGTACTTCACCCTCAGGCAGGGATGAGCTGATAAATAAGCGGTGCTTAATTTTATATTTCTTGTTTTTCTGGAGTTTTTATGGCATGTTTGGCAGAGGGATTTTTCGTAGAAAATGTAACTGCTGGGATTTAGCGATAATGTAACTTCATGCGTCAAGGAAAAATATTCAGACATGAGAAAACCTTAAGCTAGTAATCATGTAGATTGGTCACTTTCTTCACAAGCAAGATTAACAGAACAGTTGCAGAAAATACATAACGGAAGATTAGCATCTTCCAACATTGACTTTCTAGACTTAGAATGGTTGGTGCTTTCATTGACTTGCCCTTCAAAATATTTCCTAGGAGTTTTTACAGAGAAATTCTTTTCCTGTCTCTGGTGTCTCTTGGAAGAGAGAACATTGACATTGGTAAGTAAAAAATACTGTGAAATGCATAGTGCCTCTGTATGAATACTTTATATGAAAACTAGTGTATAAAATCGACTTTTCATCCATGAGTTTCAAAGAAATTTTTCAATCGCTGTGCTTTAGTGAAAAGTACTGTGCTGTCACTCTTCAAGTAGGTGTTGCTTGTATGAAAATGTAATTCAGATGGGGCCATTAATTTTGACTTTGTTTGAAACCAGTAATCAGTTATTCTAAACAAAGTTTATTAGCTTGAAGCTTTAATTCCTCATGTCTGAAAACTTGTTCCCAGTCTTGTCCATCTTTCTCTGACCCACATATTAGACCTATGTCATCTAGCCACCTGATTGCGCACCCCTTCCTGATCTCCTCTACCCTGACTTCTACTTGGTACTATGCAAGCAAAGGAACTCCCTTATGGGATGTGACAGGGGAAATACCCTGGGAACAGGCAAACTGAACTGTGGTAGAAGTAATGGGCATTCACTGTGATGCGTTGTGATGCTCCAGCGTGAAGATGCATTTCAGGTTCTCTGAGAGGATGCATTTTGGAAAAAAAAAAAAATCAGCGGCTAGTTAAGATAATTATTTTGTTATTATATAAAAATCGCCAGAAGTATTTTAGAGGAACAGTAGTGTCCACTGTACAGGGTTTCTTAAATAACTTCAACTATGCTTTTTCTATTTCAGAGGTCTTTGATAATGAATACAGAATTGCACATAAAAATCTACCAAAGGATGTTCTTGAAAAAATGCAGAAAATAGATGCTCCACCAAGCAGCAGGGTTGAGTGTTGTAGGAAGTGCTTTGGAGCACCTTTAATATAAAAATGAGGAAGACACACGCTAAACTTCAGTGAGACAAAAGTAGAGGTGAACAAACCAGGAGCATGGTGATATATACACTTTGAATCCCAAAAGGTGATAACTGAGCAATTTGTCAAAGCAATTTCATTGAGCTACAGCATATATTCTTGTCTTTCATCTCGTGAGACACAGCGTAAAGTATGTTAAAATGTTTAAAACTATATTAATAGGGTGAGTTGGTTTCAGTGATTCAGTGTCTGCTTTTTTTTCCTGTATATACTTCTCCTTTTACCTCCTCAAATCTTTCCCCCACAATATCAAGTTGTTCAAAACGGTGATGATTAAACAGCAGCCTGTAGTTGGTGACTCTCTTAAGGGCCATCAATATTTGTGTATTTTAATGAAATACCTTTTCTGCTACAGAATATTTAGATTGTTCACTACTTCTTTAAAATGACCTTTACCTGAAGAGGGATCTTTCTATTGGTGTGCAGTATGTATGTATGAATGTAAATATTTGAGTCCTTGGATTGGAAGTTGCAACACAGTTGCTTTTGTCAGATCACAGTACCTAAAATTGCTACCCTTCTCCTGACTCTTGTCCCAATCAGTATTCTAAATCATGTTTGGCTGACCTTTTCCTAATGTATGTCTATAGTTGTAAAAACCAAAAACTTACACTCAGTTTCCCTGTATTCTCTATCTGACAAATTAAAGATCCTATGAATGTACTGCTGCTTTCTCCAAAAGAATGATAGGCTTCCACACTAAGCAGCTCAGAAATGGATGGCTTTCTGAAAATTAGATAGGAACCTTAAATGGTATTAGGATACGTACAAGGTTTGTCAGATACTGTCTGAAAAAATTATGCTTTATACTGTATGCATGTATGCTTAAAAAGTGTCTTTTCCTTGAATTCTTTATCATCCTCTCCCATGGTTTCACGCTAGCCTGTGGGTTAATTATTTTGCACTGATAGTCCAAATTCAATATTTCAATTAGAATGTATTTATAAATGTGGTCTTCAAGGTGTATCTTAGCACAAATGAAGTGCTTGAGTGTATGACCTGAAAAGATGAATCCATCTTTTGGATTGCTTCTAGTAGACTTCCTCACCTCAAGTATCTTAATTGACTACAGTAGTCATAGTCTTTGCAAGAAGAGCCTGGATACTGGTCAACAGTTTCAGTGTTTTTGTTACTTGAGGAATAGGATAAGATTTATTCCAGGTTTTTTGCTGAAATTTAGTGGTGTGGCTTTTCTGATGGAATTATTACTATAGAGAAAAAAAGAGTAAAATTTGTAGCATGTTAAAGGAGCATAGCTAAAACTATAATCGCATCTGAGTATGAATGTATTTACATCATACTTCATCTTTCTTAAAAATTTTCGTTCTTGAAAATGATGACGGATGAAAATCTGTCTGGAACAGCTTCTACATGAAACAACAAAACCAACTTTTGTTTTTTCATGAGGCTAAAACAAAGGATTTGCACTATTTGTGACAAAATACGTTTGCATCATAGACATAGTATTTTGTCTAAAAGTGCTGCTCCTAAGTTAATATGGGGATATTGCCTGGACAGATTCTCTCCTGATGAAAATACTGTGCTTTCTCAACAATTAAAAGCAAGAAAGCACACACTGACTTTTTTTTTTAATTCTTTATTCTTTGGGTTTATGCATGGTTGCTTGCAGATATCTGACCTACATCACAATGGAAGGGTAGAACTTGATTCTTCATATTTTCCTCTCCTCTTCTATTACATAATTGACATGCGCAGTTCCATCCTTTTAAAGTAAAAGCTCTGAAGCATTCGTCCAAACAACTTAATACTTCTACAAATCGAAACGGCAAATTTTCTTGTATAATTCTATACTGATCTTAAACATACAGCTATTCAAAGACAATTTTTGAGTGTTAAATGGACAAACCATATGATTATGTGATGCAACTTGTAAGGAATCAAGTTTTAGTTATCCTTAAATTCTCCCAGCTCATTAAATTACAAAGAAAATCTGTCTGGTGAGTGCTGGTTTAGATAATTGGTGACATCCAAATTGTTTTAAACCATTGTAAATAATATTATTATAAACTAAATTCTGTAAGCAGATCACCTTCATTTCAAAACAACCTTCCCATCTGTTGCTGAAAATATAAATTAATCAGGCAGTAGTGTTGTAGAAACAGCAAAGCAGATTGTGTCACAGCATCTAGTGCTAAATGTTAGACTTTCCCCGGGTATATACACTAAACAAAAACAACCCTAAAGCCTGAGGGGAAAAGGACAGCTGCAGGATTGAACTTGCTTTGATTTGTTCCTGCATATTGGTGTTTCTGTACACTACAAATTAACTTCTATTCCTGTTGTATGTACCTGGATTTCAGAGTGGTAGAAGTCCTGCTTGTAGTTACTTGAAATCTTGAATCTGCCTACTGAAATTAATTCTTTAATATAGAATGACAAAAGTAAGCGCTTACTCTTTTTAATTCGGATTTTTTTAATGCCTAGTTTTTAATAGCTAGGCATAATCCATAATTCAAATGAAAAGGGAGATCTCTGAAAGCAATTTGTTTATTAAGTTTTCATCCAAGGAGATGCTTTTTTGGGGGAAGAAAAAAGTTCACAACCATTTGAAAGGAATTAAGAACTGAGTGGTTTTTTCGTAGCTGCTTTCTCTCCTTTCAAATGCATGATGGCACTTCCTGTTCTTCCTTTGACATTTAGGTCTCCTCCTACAAACAGGTAGAGATTGCAGGTTTTCCTACACAAACTTTCTGATATGTAGGCTTCCCTAATTTGAATGCTGAAAGAACTGTGAGCATGCATAAGAAAAGGGCATGGCATAAAATAGCTTAGCATGGCTCAATACCTGTATGGTTGAAAATCTGGCCAAAAATAAATGGGGAAGAGTCTTCAAAATTTTTTTGTGAGTGCACTGCAAACACTTTTGTCTTTCTGAGAACTGGGCACTAAAGGCATAGTAAGTTCTTCTCTGCAAGTTAGCAACAGCATGAAATTCTTGGGCTACATAGGAATGACTTAGTTACCTACAAATGCTTCTAATTTGTTTGACATGCCACTCCTAGTAATCCAAATTTATCTGAATCCATAATGCATGAATTAGCTGGCCAAAGCGTTGTGAAGGAGGGGTGTGGATAAGCTTGACCTGGGTTCTGTTTTCCTCTCAGTGTAAGCAGAAGAAGTAGCATTTTGCTCACTTGCAAAACTCTTGCCTCCAAATACTCTTTCTAGTAGCTCAACAGCCAGTGTTCAGGAGGAGATGGCTCTTCTGTGTGTATTTTGGAATTCTCACGTATAAACATGAAGAAAATGGTTGCAGATCAGTATTAACTTCAAAACCTGCAATGTGTGCACAAAGTGAGGGTATAAACCAAACTGATTACATATGTGGATGGAAACTGTTAATGAATTTCAGGTAAGCCCAACAACTTAGAAAGTTTGTTTTGGAGTAACAATTATCACAGAGAAGCTTCCTTGAATTGTTGCCCTAAGGATGTTGAACTTCAGTCAGTTATGCTGAAAAGAGATCTTGCACCTTTCACCCAGCTATAGAACAGTTACATATAGCTTGTGTGCTCATATCAAAATAGCTATTTTTTTGTAGAATTAAAACAACAGTTGGGGTCTTAAAGGTTTAAAATCAGGATTCTTAAGTGACAACGTTTTTCTTTATGAATTATAAATATATTCTGGCACATTACCAAGACATAACAACTTTCAAAACCCCGTAGGTATAGGAGACTGATGTGGCTGCAGTATTGGCAAAGTAATAGGTACCAGCTTTTACATGTTACTAGAAGCATCTGTATGTTACTTATAGTCATATCCTGTCTTCACATTTTATATAACTCAAGTTTAGACAATACAATTTTAATGGAAAATATTTTATTTAGTATATGTGTTTCAGACTAAATTCATTTGTTTTGCAAGTAACTTAGTCTTGTTCCTAGTGGAATTTCACATTGGTTAAGCTCAAGCTACATTGCACTTGTGAATGAGTAATTTTATTCCATTTTAACTGTGAATTAATGGCTTTTTGTATTGCTGCAGCTAGAAGAATATACCTTTCATTGAGTTTACTGCTTTCCTTGAATAACTGCAACATAGGGGATATTTTCAAAATGTATATTAAATTAGATCATAGAAATTATATTTTTTAAAACAAATTGTTAAAATGTAAGTAACTGAAGAATCCACTCAGTAGTTTTCTCTTTTTAAAACTCTTAATTCAACAATTATTTCAATGCAGATAACTTTATTTCATTAAATGGTAAGCAGGTCGTCTTATTCACATAACTGTACATTTTCAACAAAGGTTTTTTTCTTTTAACTAATAAAAACCTTAAGGTGCCTTCTGTATATCAGCTTTTCATTATGAACCTTCTTAAAAAACAAACAACCAGCCTTATAATTTTTAAGTCTTGAAACTGAATGGTTGAATTGGACTCTCGTTCTATATTCTACTGTGGTGTATATTGTGATGCATACAAGGAGAGAAACGGATGGGGTTTTTATTTGTTCTTTCAGCCTGCATCAATCAATGGTGCAAATAAAAGGGATTGTTTGTTGTTTTTAGAAGCACATTAAACTCCTTTTAGGAGCTTAAAATAAACTGTATTGTAATGAGGATGAAAGGATGTAGTGTGAATAAATTATGAATTTATTAAGTGAGCTGGGAAGTTTTCTTTAATGCAATAAAATTTGCACTGGTTTAGAGACTGTTTTGAAGTGTTGAAAAATGGCATCCATTTACTGTGCTTTGATTAACAAGTGTTTCTCTGTAATGTTTTTGTACATTTGACAAATGTTTCTTGAGTTTAAAAGGGCACTCTGCATATTCTGAATTCTGTATAGATATCCTAGGCAATTTTTAATGTATTTCCCAAAATAAAATATGTATGCATCCTGTGTAAAAATTTCAATTGTTCAGCTTTTTTGCCGTTGGAACTTACCCGCTTGACAGAATTTAATCTTAAATGCAAATTCAGCCTATAGTTGGGCAAAAGCAGAGACTTCTGTCTGCCTTTTTTGGGGAATTGTTTCATAGTACCTCAGTGACTTCTGAATGGTGGGAAAGAGTGGGAGCGGTTGGGGCAGTGGGAGAGGAAGAGAAAAGATGGGATTTACTTGTGGAGATTTGGTTCATGAGAGAGGATGGTTCTGTGGCACCTTAAGCAAGCCATGGGGACTAGCAGAGGTAAGAAGAATTGAAAAACAGGCTGAGGGAGGCAGAATTCGTGAAGATCTTGTTTACAGGGAAGTCATGGACCCTGGCTTCGTGATGATAGAGCTGCTGCTCTCTGCTGACCAGGAAAAGCATCATTCATCAGTGGGTGGGAACAGTTCGTGGGTGTACTTGGCGGAACACTTCCCGGGAGTTCTGGTTTCTCAGTGGCTTTGTACAGGAGGCACAGAGCGATGCTTTCAGTGATGCATGCTAGCTTGCAAGAGACACTGGCGGACCTCCTGGCTCATAACGTACTTGCAGGTTTACACGCAGTTTCCAAATGTTTTGTTTTGTTTTTTAAATGGGGCAGGTAGGGGTAGAGGAGGGAGACTGGGATGAAATTTAAGCAGTAGAAACTGCCAGTTACTGTCAAGTGCTTCAGGCCTTCACAACTGAGGATCTTTCAAACTCCCTCGTGTATGGCAGTCAGTTCATTAATCTGTTAGTAAAAATAAGAATACCAGACCCTGAAGACCTTTCTCTCTGCAGATACTGATACACATAGCACAAACTGGTAGCTTGTGGAGAAGATTCATAATAAACTCATCTTTTCAGGCCTGTTTTTAGGTAGAGAGCTCAAGAACAGTTAGTCTTTTGGAGTTCCATAATCTTGTCAGCATCACAATGATTTTGCTTGTTTTGCTCTGACTGCTTTTGTCACTGCTGTCTTTTTAATAATGCTGCCTGCTAAAAATATTATACTGCCTTCCTAATACGCAGCCTTTAATGTGGCCTATTGAGAGAGGAGGCTGGGAGGGTGTAACAGACAGGAACAAAAACTTGCATTTGAGAAATCCCCAAAGAAGCATGAACACAGGATTTGGGTTTGAAGCTGCAGGGAGGAGGGAACTGCTGTCTCCTGTGCCAAAATCAGGTGGGAAACTTGAAGGAATGTGATGGTAGGAGCTGGCTTAAGGAATTTCTGGTCCTTCATGTGTTCAGAGCTACCATCAGAATACTCATTAGTGGTAGTTTTCCCCAGCTCTGTAGAGACAAACTTCTACTGTCTACAAAGAGGAGTAAAGGAAGAGTCACTAACTTGCCAAGCTGGAGAAAACCTGATGGGGTCCAAAAGGAAACACAAAGGTCCTGCCTCTGGGTAGGAATAACCTCATGCACCAGTGCAGGCTAGGGGCAGACCAGCTGGAGAGCAGCTGAGCAGGAAAAGACCTAGGGTTCCTGGTGGACACCAACCTGACCATGAGCCAGCAGAGTGCCCTTACAGCAAAGCAAGCCAACAGTGTCCTGGGCTGAACTAGGCAGAGCATTGCCAGTAGGTGGAGGGAGGTGATCTTTCCCCTCTACTCGATGCTGGTGAGACATGTCTGGGTGCTATGTCCAAGTCTGGGCTGACCAGTACAAGAGAAACTTAGACATCCTGGAATGACTCCAGTGAAGGGCCACAAAGGTGATGAAGGGCTTGGAGCATCTGTCACAGAAGGGGAGGCTGACAGAGCTGGCACTGTTCAACCTGGAGAAAGCTTGGGGGCGGGGGGGGAGGGAGAATCTCATCCATGTGTCTAAATAGCTGATGGGGTGGGTGGGGAGTAGAGAAGACAGAGCCAGGCTCTTCTCAGTGATGCCCTGTGCCAGAAGGGGCAATGGGCACAAACTTGAACTACAGGAAAATCCACTTAACTGAAGGCCTCCACTGTTTTAACTGTGTGGGTGGTAAAACACCAGAACAGGTTGCCTGGAAGGTTGTGGACTCTTCATCCTTTAAAAAATGCTCAGACGTGACTGGACACCACCCTGCTTCAGCAGGGGGTTGCACTACAGACTTCCAGTTGCCTACCAGTCCCAGTGGCTCTGTGGGGACAGGTGGCAGCCACAAACTGCTGGGAGAAGCAAAGGCTGGCTTCACCTGGTTACCAGAGCAGTTCAGAGGGATGTTCCACCATTTTTGTTTAGGTTTCCTCAAGGTGTTTTCCTTTGGCATTTTTTTTTCCCCATTTTTTTCTGTAGCATCATACAGTCTGAATTCAGACCTTGCCAGTTAAAACTGATTATGTATGTCAATGTTATGTATGTTCTGTTTCCTTGGATTGTGGAGACATGAGATAGCAACCTATCAGGTTGCGACCAGAGTCCCTGTTACTTGCCCTGAAGCTTAAGGGGTTTCTGAGTTTGCAGCTGAGCTTCAGGCTCACTGAAAAACTTTGCCCTTGAAGAACAGAAATCCTGCCAAAACTRCTGTTAAATTCACGGAAAAGCTGCTGCTTCCAGACAGCACTTCTTGTTTGTCATTACGTTTTGTATCACAGGTTTTGAACTGCTGTTAAGGTGTTAAGAGACTTCTGCAGCTGCTGGCCTTGCAAAATTTTATTGCAGATCCTACTGTAGTAAAGTCATGAAGTGCACAGGGGCAGAGAGAGAGCACTACCTCATTAACCTCTTCCAAGTTGGGGATTTGATTAATCCATAACCTAAAGCCCTGGTGAAAGCAGGTGACTGTGAAAATCCAGTACAGATTTACCAAAGGCAAATCATGCCAGACTAACTTGATCACCTGCTACTACAAAGCAACATCTGTCAAGAGGGGGAGAGCAGCAAGTATTGTTTAGCTAGACTTCAGCAAAGCGTTCAACACAGTTTCCCACAGCCTTCTCCTGGACAAACTGTCAAGATACAGATTGGATGGGTGGTCTGCAAGATGGGCAGGAAATTGTCTCACAGGCTGCACTCAGAGGGTGGTGATCAATGGTTTTTACTCAGGCTGGCAGCCTGTCACAAGCAGGGTCCCCCAGGGATCAATGCTGGGCCTCATGTTGTTCAACATCTTCATAAATGATCTGGATGATGGGACTGAAAGCACCCTCACTGAAAGCATCCTCAGGGGCATTACTAGCAGAGATAGAGACACGATCATCCCACTCTACTCGGCACTTGTCAGGCTGCACCTGGAGTACTGGGTCCAGTTCTGAGCCCCCCAGTTCAGGAAAGATGCAGACTGGAGTGGGTCCAAAGGAGGGCCACAAAGATTTTCAAAGGCCTGGACAAACTGCCCCATGAGGAAAGACTGAAGGACTTAGGTCTCTTCACCCTGGAGAAGGCTCAGGGGAGACCTCGTATAAGGGCAGCTACAAAGAGGACAGAGGCTCTCTCTTCACAAGGACCCACATGGAGAAGACAAGGGACAACAGGTACAAGTTGTACCAGGAGAGGTTTCATTTCAATACAAGAAATTTTTTTACAGTGAGAACACAAGAACAGCCTCCCCAAGGACATGGTAGACCCCCGATCGCTGGAGGTTTTCAAGACATGACTGGACGGGGTGCTAGATAATCTCATCTAGGCTCGCTCTCTCATGAAAGGCTGGACCAGATATCTTTCAAGGTCCCTTCCAACCTGGGCTGTTCTGTGATTCTAYGATTCTAAGTCACGGTATGCCCGATTTGCACTTACAAACCCAGGACTGGAGAAGGAAGCAGCAAAGGAACCACAAAGGAAGATTCAAGGAAACAAGTGATGGAAAACAGTGCAGGAAAGTTTTTTGTTACTAGGGATTAAGCTATGTATTTCCTGGCTCTGACAAGGCCATGCATTCTCATTGACAGCTTGACAAAAATAACCAGCACCCCACCCACTTTTTTCACCCATTAATACAACTGGGTATTAGCTGCACTGCTTCAGAGAAAGACTTACCTGCAGCCTATACAGTCAGACATCCTTCTAAGGTCTCTTCCAGGACACACTAATCTCAGTGCTTGGTGACCTTGACCAGAGTAAGTGCCTCTTAATCAAATGCAAGTAACTAAGATCCGAAAGAGAAAGCTAGACAGTGTTAAGAAATTAGTCATGTGTATTTCTCTTCTGCAGATTATTGTAAAATTCTCAGCATTGTCAATTTAGTGAGTGCTACTGTCACACTTAAAAGATGAGACCCTCTTTTGCTTGACAGTGCCTGTTGATACAGTAAACATCTGTATTTTGTGTGTGCAAGTTGTTTTTTAGTAAGCAGGTTGTCATATGAAGCATATTTGACTGCCAGGTGATATACAGATTTATCCGAATTTTCTCCGTATCAATTTTTGCAGCTGAGAGACTAACATTAAATTATGAGTGGATTTGTGAAAGGTACTTTTTATTTTAGTGAAGCTCAGGCTTAACAGGGCCTATATGGCTATCTTCACTACTAAGAGAAAAGAACCTCTTGTTTAAAGTGAAACTATAGGTCTTGAACATGGCCTCCATGAAAAAAAATACACCAATGTATCTAGTTCATCTTATATGAAACGGTACCCTCTTAAAATTTTATGGAACTAGCCAGCATTCTTATTTAACTCACACTTAACTACTGTTGCTAACCCTCTTTGCCTTTTCTGATTATGTAGTTGTGACTTGTCATTAAAAAAGTCTGTTATTATTCTTCCACCTGAACAGTTACGCTGTGAAAGACAGCTTAAATGGAAGCTTGGAGTAACTGCTTTGGCCAGTTCTCTTGGTCTGAGGCTTCTACTGCACAAACACGCTTCATGCCAGAGATCAGTACCCCTTCACCCTAATAAAAACCGTAAGTTCAAGGATGGCAATTTGATCCTTCTCTGCCCATAATCTACTGCCAGCAAGATGTGTTCTGCAATCTGATTTTTTTAGAGTCCAGATTCCACATTCAGTGTATTAAAAAATTGCTTCTAGACAGTCAGGTGGGGCCCTGACTTAAAGAGCCTTGCCATGCACACAGGAAGGAAAAAAAGAAAAAGCTTCATAACCTCTAAGGTTGTGATAAAGTTTAACGTATTGGAAGTTTCTATACTGGAAATAGAAGCACCTAGCTCAACAAAAACTGAGGTGGATCCTGATTACTATTTTAAGAACAACTAAGACAACCTATTTAGCTGCAGGCCACTCTAACTGATATCAAACACTTTACATGTAGTCTTCAGTCAGAGCAGAATTCCCATAACCCTTACCTGGTAGTAGATCTGCACAAAGTACAGTCTGAATACATAAAGGCTACTGTAAAGTTTTCTATCCTTGAGTGAAATTTCCAAGTCAAACCTTTTAATGGCTGGCTTATTCATGCTCAGTATTCAGTACTAATTTAAAGAGCAGAATGCTGAAATATTTMTAGAATCATAGACTATCTCGAGTTGGAAGGGACCCATAAGGATCATCAAGTCCAACTCCCTGCTCCTCGCAGGACTACCTAAAACTAAACCATATGACTAAGAGTGTCGTCCAGACACTCCTTGAACTCTGACAGGGTTGGTGCTGTGACCACTTCCCTGGGGAGCCTGTTCCAGTGACTGACTTAATTGCACTTAATTCTGCCAAGAATCAGCTGAAGGCCTTACATTTTACCAATCCTACACTCAGTATCAAAAGCAAGTGATACGATTCCTCACCTGGAAATACTATTCTGTACTTAAGATTTAAAAAAAAAACCCAAACAAACCACTGAACAGTACCGAGTGAGTTCTACGCACAGCTCCTAAAGATGAGCTTAAGTTTAGTTCCTGTGGACACTGCTGAACCATCACAMAGGATTTTTGCCATTACAGGTAAATCCTGCTTGTAGAAAAAAAATCAACAAGCATGCATGCACAAGGTTACTATAAATTGGAACTTCTCAGTAAAGACATGAATATATATTACAACTTCTCAAAAGAGAACTGAATCAAGACCAAGGTTTGTGGTTCCAGTTTGGTCTGCATGATGCAGCTAGTCTAGACTACTATTTAAGAGATGGCCAGTAACAATATGCACTGGGAAGTCTCATACTGAAAGTTAACCACAAAAAGGGTTTATTTTTAGTATCATGTACATCTTTACTTCTGACTTGACTCAGACTTAGATGTAGAAGCTCTCAATGAAGAAAGCCGGCGTCTCTTTGCAATCTGCTCCTGTCGTTTCTCCTTGGCTTCCTGAAAAGCAAAGCAGCATGAAATGAGTACTGAGATGTTACAGATAATCAAGCACTTCAAAACATCTACAAATGAACAAACTAGGGAAAACGCAACTTGAAGGAAGCTACCAGAAAGAATGGATTCCTTAAGTCAATAAAGCAAAATACAGTTTCCCTTCTTCACAGTCAGAAGAATTCTACAAGTATCCAAACCTGTACAGACCCATGTCCTTAAACAATACGGACTAGTGTCCAAAATTACAGTAAAAATACTAATGCAGACTTCACAACATACTAGAGGTCTATCTACTCTCAGTTTGTCTGGAAGTCATGAAACACTCAAGTACTGTGCCAAACATTCCAACAGTATTGCTTCGGCAGTCACTGCTGTTTTAGGTACAAGAGCAAACCCATCCAAACAAATAGCCTCTTGCCAAGTTATCTTCCATCCAGGTCAACTGCTGGACCCTGTTTCTCCACACAATCACTCAAATGCTTGGGCATCTGAGCTAAACTAGAATTCATTTGAACTAAAATTGCTACTGCAAAACTTATCTTCACAGGCCATAACTGTTCATTGTTTTCTTCAAAATCAGCTCTCAGTTAAATTGATTGGTCTGGTTAATTTCTACTATTCTAGGACTGGCAAAAATGGAGAGAAATGCTCACAAAAACATTTAACCAGCCATGTTTATACTCACATTCAGGCATTCCTATGCAAAACGAGCTAGGTACAGAACAGCTCTAAGTGTACACTCAAGTTTACCAAATCCCTTGATTCTGGGGTATGAAGTATTCCATATAGCTGAGTTATAAGGCCAAACACACCTTCATTCTCTTGGCCAAGAGCTTCGCATATTCTGCTGCTTCCTCCTTATTCTTTTGAGTGCGCTGCTTCTTCAGAGCAATACGTCTGCGCTTATGTTGCAGAACTCGAGGAGTCACTAGTCGCTGGATCTTAGGAGCCTTGGTTCTGGGTTTCTTGCCTAAAAAAAACATTACGAATGAGCAGAAGTGGCACATTATCTTCCAAAGAGGCCTCAGGCCTCATCTAGCAAACTTACTTTTAAGTTCCATTTACTGTTATGGTAACATTACTTAGTGTACTACATATTATGGCAGCTTTATACAGAGTTCAACCTCTTGACAGATTTTGCAGGAAAAATGATCAATTACTGTCAGATGTAGCATTAACAAAACATACTCTTAATGCTCATGATTTGTTATCAGAGATGAAGTGTAAGTAATGCATCTCTAACTCCCTGCATTTTTGTGAAAATTCCTAGCTTTTCAGCAGGCCTGTCTCAAATAATTCCCCCTACACTTAAAACATTTAAATATGGAAACTCATCATCTAGCTTTCACAGAACACGCCATTATGTTTTCAGTGTTAAAAAGCTCTCTACAATTCTACATAGGCTTGATGTGTATCTCCAAAAACCAGATCTACATAGCCCATAATGAGCAAACAGAACAAAACACCACACACATCTGTAAAATTTCACTACTCAATCCTGCCCGACTTCAGTAGTCACAAGCAACAGTCTGATGTCCACCAGGATCACATTCTTTAATGGACTGAATAGTTCCTATGATGCAGAAAACAGTGGTCTTTTACCCAACAAGCTTTCACAGTGTTCAAGCTTTACCATGTCCTTTCTGCTAAAAATCCTCACCCTTTCTGTTCCCTGATCAAATGCAAAAGAACTCAAAATTAAAATCTTGCACTGCAAGAGACAGRTGGCAAGCAAAACAGTGCCTTCCCAAAAAAAGCTCATTTCAGAGACTTCCATAAGCAATGGGGAAAAATCTTAACATTGTCTCTATATACTGCTTTTCTCCTCCACCTCATAAAAATGTTTCAAAAACATTCCATCTCATATTTAACATTCTTTTATTAACAATTATTTTTAGATTATTCTTAGAACCACTAGTAAATATTACTCCAGATTCTATCAAACATTTAAAAACAAGTTGTGCCGAAGTAGATGGAAAGGGAAAAGGTGGCAAAAGAAATGGGGCAACCAAGAAACTCCACTTCTCATACGTAAGTTACAGCTGACAAAGCTTAAATACCTTAACGGTCAATTCCTGGATCTATTACTATAGCGTGCTTCATTAACTGCAGTAGGCTGGACACCTCTTTGCTGATAATTACATGAAACCAAAGAGTTGTAAAATTTGAGTTCTTACCCTCTTTGTTCAGAGGCTTCCTCACAACATACTGGCGAACATCATCCTCCTTAGACAGGTTGAACAGCTTGCGGATTCTGCTAGCCCTCTTGGGACCAAGACGACGGGGCACAGTTGTGTCCGTCAGCCCAGGAATATCCTTTTCACCTTTGAGAATGTAAGTTTAAACATGCCAATTAATCCTGTATCTACTGAACACCTGCTTCGTTAGTGAATTTCAATTATAAGTTTAAAATGCATAAAAAAGTTTAAAATGCATAAAAATTCAAGATAATACTAGATATTCAAGACACCACCTGCCAATAGCACCACCCCTAGCTACACTTTGCTGATTTAATGCGATCAGATTGCTGGCCGCAATAAAAGTGTTTCAGTGACCAGTTTTAAAATTACAAGAATGTGATGCTCAGAGGGAATTTCAAGACACATTCACACTCTAAAGTTGGGACTGTATTTGCATTCTACAGAACTTCTCAGCCACTAGCAAGCAGGCTCCTTCCAGGTGCCTACTTCTACCTATTGCTTGCTTCATCCAGACTCTTACCCTTTTTCACTATGACCAAGTTCAGAACACTCAAGTTGGCATCAACGATGCAACCACGAACAGATTTGCGTTTTCTCTCTCCAGTTCTTCTGGGGCGATAGCAGGAGTGGCCCTTGCTGAGCAGAAGGCGGACACGTCCATGAGTCAGGACACCTTGCTTCATGGGGAAGCCTTGTTTGTCATTGCCACCACTGATCCGGACAACATAGCCCTACGAAAACACAGAAATACACTTCTTAGTTGCTCACACGTCTCTATTACTTCAAGGAGAAGCAGTGGATAGCACAACATACTGTTCAAAACAACGGGGCACTGTGCCCATGATTCAGGAAAAATCACTGTTACTGGTGATGCAAACGACTTCTTTAATCCACACCACTCCAACGGTTCAGGAATTTTACTTAACAGATGTGAAAAACACCTCTGCGTACCAGAATTTACATTTATTCTACTTATCTTCAAATATATTCTCAAAAATTAAATTCCTAGCCATTCAAAGTTTTGTCTAAGCTACACCACACTGAATTTTGTCCATCATCGTCTAGCTTTCCTTTAATCCTAAACCTAACCGAAGCCTGTTATCATCACAAACTGGAAATCTGCATACAACACAAGAGCATCTGGAGTAGGGCTATGTGGGTAAAAAGGAAGAGAAAAGTAAAGCTTTTATTGCCTTCCTTGTGGAGGTGGCAGCAGGAAAGATCAACTTACCCAAATTCAGCTGGACTGTCCATATTAACACTCAACTATTCCAAGCCCATCCACCAGGCCCAACAGGCTTTTTCCCATGCACTAGTGGCAGTTTAAACACAATGAAGGCAATTTTGAACTTGTTCAGTAAAGAAGGGATCAGCAGTTTTACAGTGCATATTTAATTTGTCCTGAATACCAAGACAGCATTCAAATAAGAACAAAAAACTACTGCAAAAAGCAGCAAGAAACTCTAAACACAAGGCTTAAAAAAAAAAAAAAAACTTAGATGAATCAAAGTAGCAGAACAGGCTAGCCTAATCACCAAATTCAGTACATATAGCAAGAGAAACTTTCAACATACCTGCCAAATATACATCATATAAGCACTCTAGTGTGACAATTGCATACTGGCGGAATTTTGTAATTTAAGCTCCTCGAATACAGCTCTGAGACATCCTTCTAGACTTCTTACCTTCCACTCCTCACCAAGAGAATCAGCCGCGACCTCCGTGGCCATCCTTTTCTCATAGAATGTTCTCAGCTTGCGCTCATCGTCCACTTCAATGAGCTTCTGGCAGCCAGTGGCTGGGAAAGAGATGTTCAGCTAACAAAAAGGAGAAAAAAAAAATTAGATTTGTTTGAAACTTCTCATGACACATTCTAACAGAAAATTAGTATTTCTCTGCTCATTTCACCTTAGCATTTCAGAGCCGAAATTACCCATCTGCTTACATGAATGCTCACTAGCCGTAACTTGTCACTACCATGCTCAGAGAACCAGGCAGGTCTGTCCTTGGCCACAGTGGGCTGTATTACTCGTTCAGTTACACAGAAAACTGGCTTTACCATGGCTGGACCTTGACCACCTTCAAACAGACTGCAATCAAGCAAGTCAAGGTGAGGGCAGCAGAAACCTGTTCTCCATTCTCCTGCAAGCCCTTCGCAGCACACGCTGCATAAGAAAATTGCATAAGCAACCTAAGGGGAGCGACATTTGCCGTTGGTGATTAGTTGTGCTTCTTGGGGACCAGTGCAAAGCCCAGAGCCTCGGGGACGCCTCCTGGCACTTCCCCCTCGAGCACTGCCCGATACTAGCACAGGCCCAGCTCTAGCACACGCGGTGCCTCCCTGCTAGGCCCCGCTACCGACAGCGCAGGCCTCGCACTCACAAAAGGCCTTCTGAGCGGAGGAACGACGGCTACCGGAACGCGGACCTCCACGGCCCCGTGACAGGAGAGGCCCCGCTGAGAGAACGGGGCCCGCGCGGCCGCCATGTCGCCCCACCAACAATCCGCTCCCATCCGCCCCACAGCGGCGCTCCAGCCCCGCCACCAGGGACCATCGCCCTCTGCCAGCTGTCCCGCACGCACCCCCGGAGCCATTTGTGGCGGGGGAACCCGAGCCCTCCCGGGCGCGGCCCCGGCCCCCCGCGCAGTCCCACCTTCATCCTCCCCGAGCCCCGCCGCCGCAAGAAAAGGCCGCACTTCCGCCCGCAGCCCGCACATACACCMGCCAACTCTCGCGAGAACGGTGCCCCGCGTGACCAGAGCTACCCAATGGCGAGCGAGGATTCTCCAGCCAAGGGGCGTGGGGGGGAGGAACCGGCTCTGTCTGTTGGCGGCGGAGCGCTTCGCCGTGCGGCGGCTCGCGCGGGCAGGCGGCGGGGTACATCCCTCACCGCCTGTGCTGCGGTCCAAGAAAAGAGCTCCTGCCTGTCTCTCACTGGCGCGGCGGGCGGTCGTGGCTGCCTGTCGTGCTCGTACGAGCCAGTCTGGCTGAGGAGCAGGCGGGGGCAGCCTCTGGCAGGAAAGCTGTTCCTTCCAATTTCGCTCGCAATAGGAACGTGCTGTCTGATGTAAGGACGAACAGTAGAGTCGTGGCGACTGGCCGGGCTGATGGATCCATCCCAGACCTGGGAGTACCAACAGTTGAAATAGGAAACGCCATCAGCATGTGCAGTGCTTGCACCGGGTTGTGGGGGAAGACCCGGCGTTTGTGCAGCCTGAGCGGCTCCCGCCTGGGTGCGGTTCSCGGGACGGCGGCGGGACGGGACGGGAGGCGCAGCCCCCCGGCCACCGCCGGCTGCGTGTGCCGGGCGCTGGGCCGGCCGGTGGAGAGCGGGGGTCGCCGGAAAGCGGCCTATCTCAGGAGAGAAAGCCCCCTTAGCAGAGTAAAAATACCGTCTGCGTTAACCTCTTGCGTTTCACAGGGCGTGAAATGCGCACGCGGCTGCCGCCTTCGCCGGTAGCGGTGTTCACAGCCTGCGTGAAAACGCCTCCGGCGCACAGGCGCAGTGGCGGTGATGGCGGCGCTCCCCCTCCCGCGTCGCCTGCCACGGGAGAATGGGAGAAGCTGCCACTCGTTTCCATTAAACTGTTTGAGCAAATATTTTCCAGGCAAAGGAGGGAGGGACGGAGGCGGGCGGGCCACCGGCGTGGGGAAGCTGGCTCCTCACAGCCGCCGGGGGAAGAGGGAAGAAGCGCTTCAGCCCGCCCAGCTTGCAGGGGTCCCTCCGGGCAGACAGCCTGGCCCCTGCGGAAGGCCAGCCACTAACACTTGCTGCCCCGACCGCCGGGCAGGCAGSGGGGCGCGCCCTACCGGGCCCTGCCAGCCGACGGGCTGCCCCGGCCCGCGGCAGGAGGGGTGAGGCCGCCCCGCCCCTCACGCAGGCCCGAGGCGCGGCGGGAGGCGGGCGGCAGAGGGAGGGAGGGCCGCCCGCCCCGCAGCGTCGCGGCGGCCGGGCGAGCGCCATGGGCGCGCTGCTGTGGTGGGACCAGCTGCGGGCCGGCAGCTCGGAGGTGGACTGGTGCGAGGACAACTACACCATCGTGCCCGCCATCGCTGAGTTCTACAACACGGTGCGTGGCGGCGGCGGCTGCCCGGCGGTGCGGGAGCGGCGGCCGCCGCCTCGGCGCCGGGGGGCGGAGAAGAGGCGCGAGCTGGGCGGGGGGCTCGATGGCGGGGCGCTCGATGGCGGGGCGCTCGATGGCGGGGCGGCCCGGCCCGGCAGGGCGCTCTCTATGCGGGGGTACGGGCGCCGGCCGTGCTCGGCGGCTGCCGCGGCTGCGGAGCGGCGGGTGGGCGAGCGTGCGGTGGCGGGCCGGCAGGCGGACGGTCCCGCCGGAGCCCGGGGGGCTCCTGCTGCCTGCCAAGTCCGTCCCATCCATGGGGCTGTAGAGTGCCCTTCTGTCGCTGCCTATTCTTCCTTCTCCAGTCCCTGGTACGCCTAAAATTAAAGAAAAATGAGTGGTTTGGTGGTGTAGGTATAAAATCGGGAGGTTTAGAGAGGGCTCATGACAAGCTGTGCGGTAAATAGTGTGCAGCAGGCCCCCCTCCTCGTCTGCGTCGAGCCTTGAGGCGGCTGAGTGCAGAACTGTTGGATGGTGCTGGATTGCCTGCGTCCAGTAGCAGTTTGCACAGGTGTCAGCCGCTTGACGGCGTGCAAGGCGGTGATGGATCAAGAAAAAAAACACCTTAGTGTTTGGAGGCAAAACTGGATTTCATCCAGGTAGGTTTGGCTCCAAGAAGGCAAGGCTTTCAAGAGCAATTTATCTTGAGGTTGCAGGATGAAGTCAGCAATGTACTTTTGGGAGAAGAAGAGATGTCTGTTTAAGAAAGTAGCTGAAGAAAGGAAGGAGAGGGAAGAGGACTGCTGTAATTATTGCTTCCTTCCAGTAAGCCATGGTTCACCCCTGAGTCCTGTTGCACCATCCCAATACTTTTCAGCTGCTGGAGAGAACTTATGAAAACATAGCCCCAGCAACAGACTGCCCTGTACCACGCATCTTGGAAGGGGAGCAATGCCCCTTACATCCTGTTGATGTAAAGAATTGCAGTGACAAGTAGATCCACCAGAGAGAGATAATGCATGGGGCTTTCTGGTAGTTTGCCCTTTCCATGAAAAACACACGTCCAGGAGCGAACCCTGCAAATGCCCTGTCTATTTTCTGTACTATAGCGGGTGGTGTGAGCATGAATGAGGAGCTGGGGCTTCTGCTTTGCCTCTTTTGTACTTTAAAATGGTCTTTTAGGTTTTTTGTCCCAAATTCCATCCTTGTCTGAGCTGTCTTTCCTTTCAAGCTGTGTTTCTTTGCTAACATCCAGTGGAAGAAAGAAGTAGGTGTCTGGCTTCACTTACTGGAGTGTGTATCACGGGGGGTGGTGCACATATAAAGCAAGTAATTCCACGGCGCATGGTGTACATTGCTAACCTGTTGTTTTTTCTTTAGTTTGCTGCCAAAGTCGTCTGGGTGGTGGCTGGTCAGTGCTATTGGACAACTTTGAGGGTGTGGGGGGAAAACTATCTGCTTTCTTTGTGTCTGATGTCACTGTGCAAGAACCAAAAACAAAGGGAGGAAAAGGTCAGGATAAACAAGTTTCTTGAAGACAGCAAGTGTGTTTTGGAGCCAGCTATGCAGGGGCATGGGTATCCTTCTGACTGTACTGAGCTGATTAGCAGTGGTATAGAAGCTTGCAAAATGCAAGGAGCTGCAGGTATGTCTGGATGAATAACTGAGGTTCCAGATAGGTTAACAGAGAGGCACAGCAAAAAATTTGCCCCAAAGCCCGCTGTATTGCGGCAGCTGTGTACGAATCAGCGAGCTGTACACCAAAAGGGCAGGAAAAAAGAGGCCGCGTTGAGGGTAGTCGTGTTTAGCCTCTCTTCAGTAGTAACAAGTCATTGTAAGGGTTTGACTTCTGTGTTAGCAACTCCTGAAAATTAACAGTGACTCACAGTGGATTGATGGGGTTGTGCGACTGTGTCCCCAAACAGCCAGATGCTCACAGGACAGTTGGGAAATTTTGACCCTACACTAACAGGCACCTTAAGTGAAATCTAAATTTTTTTCCTTCTAAGATGGTTCAGTTCTGACTCTGGCTTAAACCCTCTTGAAGCTTCAGGAAGGACTCTTCAGCAGGCCTGAATCTGGCATCTGGGTCTTTAAGCTGTAGATTAAAACCTTGCTAATCCGCATTTTAAACTGTCACGGCCGAGGTCAGAGTTGTAGTTGAGGTCTCACGCAATATTCATGTATTGGAATGGAACAGCTTATCTGAAAGGTATTTAAAAAAAATCATTTATTTATTCTGGTGGGACTCAATCTGTATCTGTTATGCATAAATTTAACTTGATTTACTTAAAAAGCAAACCAAAGCGCTCACCAGGATTAAATCAGTAGGAGAATATCTGTTCAGAGGTTTTGTACAAATTGATCAGACTAATTTTTTAAAAAATACATGAGCCAGCAGTGTAACCCTACTCCAGAACATAAACAAATGCCTCCACATGATCAAAAGAATTTACCCTGTACAGAGGTATTTATAAAAAAAGCTGTTGTTTGTGTCTTAAACACCTGAAAACAGTAACTTTTTTTTTCTGTTGCTAGTAAAGTCAGTACTTTGCAGTTCAGTATGTTGCATTCAGTTGTGCATGTAATACGTATTTCTTGCCAAATTTCCATTTAAAGAGGGAATTGCCAGTGTTTTTATTCCTCCTCTTCTGTTCCCTAGTGGCATGGAGATAGAAGTTTTAAAAAGCTATCAAATAGTCTTAAGAGTGTGAGAGAATGCTCATACTCCCTCTACATGATCTTTTTTACTACAAAAGTCTTTAGTGTATGAGTGGCATGCTCGTGGATCAGGTTATGTAAGATACTAACCTCTGAACTCACCAAGAGCTACTTAGTCCATTTTTGCTTTCTCCTCACAAAGAGATAGTGCAATAAGTGTCGCCATGGTGGTTGAATGCTGCAGCTGCTGTCTGGGAGACGTACCAGATAGTAAAGAATACTTGAGCTTTGGTAGGACTGCAGGAAACATCATGTGTCAGGACTGTGGCCAGATGTGAGTGAAGTTACATGGTCATGATCTGAGAAAGCCTCTGGCATTCCCTCTGTGGCCTATGTCCTATATTCCTTTCATACAGTTAAGTAGTTGGTAATTAAAACTAAAGGTCCAGAATTGTATGAAGCCAGAGGGTGGATTGTTATTGATGGGCTGCTTACCTTTTTTCGAGAACTGTAACTTTTAATCGTTGCCTTTTGCAGATCCCAAAGGAAATTCTCTATACGCCTGTTATTTTGCACTAATCTTAACTGTATCAGCATTTGAATTGTACATTATCAAACCATGCAGGCCAATTGAGTATTATGTAGAAAACTGCACATGCAACATACTTTCTGAAACCAGAGCCAAATGGATAGGTGCCTCACTTGCTTGGAAAGGGTGGTGTTAATAGTTGCAGTATATCTAAGGGTGTGGTCCTTGTAGGGAGCCAGGCTGATATCAGAGAGTGAAAACCAGCAGGTCAGTTCTAGTGTTGATCTAGTTGACACTGAACTTGAAACTAAGAGAACTTAAGCAACGTGTTTCAGAAAATGTTCCAGAGTCCTGATTTCCTTGTGGAAAACATTATTTGTGGAATATGAGGGACAGAACTAAGCTATTGCATGAAAGAGATACATGATTATCACATTTTTTGTAAACTTAGTAGAAAAGAATTTCAGTACTAAAATTATTTCTACTTCTGCGATGTTAGGAAATCCTCCTGGTGGCCATTGCAAAGAGTACAAGTCATGGCCAAGCTCCAGGTTGCAAGGGTTTTCTTGCATTTGCAGGCAGGACGCTAGCATGAACAGGAGTTCAGTGCCAGAAGAGCACTACTGTAGGGCAGAACCGCTCCCTTGTTGTCTAATCACTAGTATAAACCTGCATTGCTACAGGTATGGTAAGTAGGTGTGTTTCCTTTGTCATCTTGTTCCTAGGCAGAATAAGGACTTTCTAGCCAAATTTTTATAGACTCTGATTACCTGGTCTGATTTTCTCCATTGGTCAGTTCTAGCTGTAGAGATGGAAAGGTTTTCATCCACACCACTTTGTTTATAACCATCTGTTTTTTCCCCTTGACACCGCTCTTTGGCCTAACTGTGACTAAAAGCCTAAAATATGTAGAGCACTCCCAGGTCCCCAGAGGACTTGTTCATATTCCATCATCCCTGCTACCAGTCACTGTGTATGCTTCCTACCTGTTTTGGGGCGAGGGGAGCCCTCCCACTCTGTGCTTGTATCAGCACATTGCACACTGGGATCCTGGTCCATGGCTGTATTCCCAGTGTTGCTAACGGTCTCTGCTGCACGGAGCTGGTGGGTTTTTTACGAATGGAAGATGCTCAAGTGAGCCTGTTTGGTTGAATGTGTAGGTTGTCTTACATGGATTAAGCAAATTGATCTGCCTTTTAAAATCTGCTAAAATAGGATATTACTTTATAAATAACTCTTTGGTCTTTACCTTGCCTCCCCAGGGTTGTGCAGTATCCTGCACTCTGATGTTTCCAGGTGCCCCTGTTGTCAACCTTCCGCCATCTTAATTTGTGAATGACAAAGGCAAAATTTGCCACCTTGGTGGGGCAAAGGATTTCTGTAAGAAGAGTCCTTTTATTCCTACTGAAGAGGTGCTTGGGTCTATGGCACTGTTCATCAGTTGGTGCCCCCACAGGTTTTTCATATCTGGTTTATGAGGCTGGCTTCTTACGTGGCAAAACACACCGTAGGAGCTGGTAATTGGCGAAAGGATTCAACCCTTGCATGGGTTCAGAAGGGGCAGTCCAGCGGGAGGTGGCTCTCTGGCACCTTCCCTGGCGTGACTGGTTGGTGTAGTGGCCTGACTGCAAGGAGCCCTCTGCATTAGCAAGTCTTTGCTTGGGCTGTGTGCTGTTACCAGGGTGCTGTTGGCAGAGATTTGCATAGTATTTGCAGCTATAAACTGCGTGGGTGATGGCTCTTTCTAAGTATTTTAATGAAATCTAAAAGCCAAGGCTTTGGAAGGAAACACAGCTTGTCTGTGAGAATGTACCTTTAGCGTGAGGGAAGGTGTCAGGCATGAGTAGATGGTGCTGAGAAATTATTGTCGTTTTGAATGCCAGCCTAGGAGTATGTTTTGATGAGCCTTGTGAATGTTAAATGAGATGTGTCCATTTTAATCATCGTAAGCTCTGTTCTCAGWCCGTGTTGCGTGTTGGACAGCAGTAGCTGAACGAACAAACGCCACCTTCGTATGTTGTTCTTGAATCCTTTTTCCACTAGATTTTCATTAATGTCAGTAAAAGTTTGTAAGTCTCTGTGAAGAGGGGATCAGTCCCAAAGGAGTGCTTTTGTCCCAGAGTTGTTTTCTATGTCCTCTTTAGGGGAATGTTGCTGGGGATGATTTTCTGTTGTGCTTGGGCTAGGCAGGGGAACATGAGGAAGCTGAGGCTGGGGAACTTATCCTGTTCCCTGGCCCGTTGTGAAGCAGCAGTAGAGTCTTTCCATAACTGCTCAGTTACAGTGCCACGGCTGGCCCTCAGCATGGGCAGCTCCTTCCTGGGAGAACCGAGTGATCGCTACAGTGACAGCTCCTGCTAATTGCTGGTGAAGTGTTTTCAGCCTTTAACTAAAGAATCATGCTTTGGATAGTTGGTAAGCAAGAGAAAACAGGTCTTTGTTCAACTCTTACATATTAAATTAAAAAAAAAAAAGCAATGGTCTGAATTATCAGCCTTTTCACCTTCCTATAACTAGTTTTCAATCATATTGAGGTGTTTCTGTAATGGAGAACCAAGAGAAAAAAAGAAGTGTAAAAGGTTTTACAGCTTCAGGCTTTCTTTACCCTGCACAAAAAGGGTTCTAACTCTTTTAGCTTAGCTTTATATTTCAGACCTTCCAGACAATAGCTATTGCTCAGTGACTTGACTTCCACAAAGCTTGACTAGCCCTGTCTAATGCCAGTACTTCTAGTGCTTTTTCCATGCTAGGCTTGACAGCCATTGAGAGGACAGGTCCTCTCAGGACTTGCCAGGACGTCCTGTTCCTCAGCTGCTTGCTCTTGTAGGCTTCCTGAATTGCAACAGTCTTGAGTATTCGTAGACTCTCAGTAAAATTCCTCTGGGAATAGACTTGAAAGGTAATTTAAAGATGTGACTAGCCACATTTTACATTGCTTATAGTTTTTATGCTGTTATTAGTTTAATGATGTTAAACAAAGCAAGTTGACGCTTTGCAAAAACAGCTCAGCTTTGGCAGAAACTGAGGGCCATAATTTATTGAGCTGGGGCTTCACTGGATGCCACAATGTTTTTATAGATGTCTTAGGCAGCCTATGAATATTTAAGGTTTGTTTATTTTCTGTCCTTGTGATACTGGGTTTTTTTTCCCCTAGATAAGCAACGTCTTGTTTTTTGTTTTACCACCTATATGTATGTGCTTGTTCCGTCAATACGCAACCTGCTTCAACAGTGGAATATATTTAATATGGACTCTGCTAGTTGTGGTTGGTAAGTTGGTTAGTCTCTGTTTGCCTGCTCCTGCATGAACTGAGAGAGGAAATCAGTTTTTCCTGCTTGTGCTTTACTGGTTTGCAAAACAAAGCAATCTTGACGTCTACAGAGCATTTTGCTTGTACTTGCTTGAAGCTGAAGCAGCCGTAGTTGCTGAAAGGGAAATGCCTTTTGCAATTTGAGGTTGGTGGGAACTTTGGCCTTAGTTCTGTTCCCTTCCTATCCTTCCTTTGCATAACTTCTTTTGTTTATGTCTGGGCTTATTCCACAGCAGTGCTGACTCTCSTTCCTCTGTTGTAGTTGCTTAAATGAGAGCAGAACGTGCCCAGCACAACTGAAGAAGGTAACAGGTTTTGCATTGTAGTGAGAAGGCCCAAAGACTTATCTTAAGCTTTTTCATTCCTGGAGGCACTGCAAACTTTTAAAGGGATAATCAGAGCCTTGTGGGGCAGTGTGACACTTTCCACCTGTAAACCTATATCATGGAGTAGTCATCAGATGCTGCTTTTCATCTTTGTCTTACCCATTCTTGTGTTATTGAGAAAATTCAGAAGCAGCATTTGGCTTTTATTTCTTAATTGGTTTTGCATTTAACTTTACCACCTGATGTTTTTTCACATACATCTACTTTTCTAGTAGGAGCTGGCATCTTTAGCTGCTGCTTTTGTAATGTGTTTGCTTTGTAATTAATGAGGTGCTGATGATTTGGATTGCCTTCTTAGAAAAGCTGGCATTTGTTTTCAGGTTTTCTTTTTTTTTTAACCTTTTCTAGACCAAATAGTATCCACCATTTGCTATGAAGTTCTGAACATGAGCAGTGTGTTTCGGTCTATACAGTACTGCAACTATTCATATTGCATTTTGATTGATTCTTCCAGGAATTGGATCTGTTTACTTTCACGCCACCCTCAGTTTCCTGGGCCAGATGCTGGATGAGCTGGCTATTCTCTGGGTCCTGATGTGTGCTCTTGCCATGTGGTTCCCTAGGAGATACCTGCCCAGAGTTTTTCGGAATGACAGGTAATCATACAATCATACATGTACACTTTCATGTTTCTTGAAACTTCTTATGCTAACACCTAAACCTGCACGTAATGGCAGTGAGTTATCATCCAAACTTACCACTGCCACTGCTGTCTCTTCTCACTCCATTCTCTTCCTGTTGCTTGTATCTCAGCCCATTTTGTTCAGAATTCCTCAGTATGCAGTTGCTGATGGTGGGGTTTACACCTGTAATTTCAGGTCTTGGGATGAGGTGACTTGCTTCTGGAAGTGCCTGTTCTTGTTGATTTTAGGGAGACCTTTACATGAGTAGTTTATATAAGTTGCAGCTAAAGTAAAGTAAGAGAAACCCTCTTTCCCTCTTCCTTTTTTATATCCTAAAGTGTACATACAAGTGGACCTATGGAAGTAAATTGAATTTTCATCTGAATATTTAAGGCAGTGGATAAGGATGGTGTTTAAGTATTCAAAGGCTAAGTGTTTGTTTAGAAGCCTGTTGTTGTTGTAAAAGGATTTTTTTTCTTTTTCTTGCAGGATTAAAAAAAGCGCATTGTACCCAGTTTAAAGAACCTGGTTGTGGTTTGTCCCCCCCCTAAAAAAATTCTGCTATAATCTTTGTACATATTGCTCTTTTATGGAGTAAAAAAGTTGAGGTAATGGAGAGGTTTGAATTGCAKCGGCAATGTTCTCTCTGAAAATTGCGAAGGCTGCTGCCTCTTGCCTTCTTACTCTGTTACTATCTGGGGGTTTTTTGTGTTTTTTTTTCCTTGACATGTGCCTGATTAGAAGTTGCTGGGGGCGGGAGGGGAGAGAAGGTTCGTGCCTAGATTGACCATTCCTCAAAACAGCTTGCCCTGGGAAAAGTGTATTTTGAATTACTGTGTACAGTCTATGCAGTCTAACGGCTTTGTCGTGTTGGTGTGAATTTAGTACTTCTGCATATTGCAACACAGTGCTGTTACAGGACACTGTCAACTTAATAAGCAAACAGGTTTTACTGGGGTGTTTTGGTCAATGATGTGACTTTTAGACGTTTAGTTCAAGTGAAGAAGAGTTCAGAGTCTTGAAGAATTTCTGTGACTGCATGTATATTATTCCTCAGAAGCCTAAGGGGATCGTTACATGTCATCTATCACTATCTTGTGATAGTGTGCTGGGTAGGTTCATAGTATGGGCCAAGAGGTTAAACTATCCTTTTTAAAAGGAATAGTGACACTTTTGGGGTGAAATCCTGTTTCTATTGAACTTGGTGTTAAAATTATAAATAATAATCTCCCAGGTTATAGCTGATTCATAAAAATACTGAGATGAGGTGAAGGATGTCCCCTACCCTAAATTTCTCAGAACACTTCTTCCTGAGAATCTGTCAAAGCAGTTATGTATTAAGGTCTTGATTCCTTTCTGAAGTGTACAGAGGAAAGACATACTGGGCAACAAACCCTAACCCAGAACAGATTTGGTTTATGGTTTTGGTTTTTGCTTTGCATATAGCTAATCCTCTAATATTATATCTATCCTGTGCTCACTGCTGTGGTCTTCACTTTCTGCATCCTCGTCACACTCTGGATTTTCAGTGCTGCAAGTGTTATTACCTACCATGACCAGTTTGTGGTGTCTTCAGTCATTAAGGCATTCACATCAGATCAGACCTTCCTACTTAAGTAACTTGTTGCCTTCCAGCAGAAAGAAAAACTTTAAAGCAAAAGGCAGATGGAATGAGCTAGGTAAAGGTGAAGGTGATGAAACTTGTGGCCAGGGAATGGCGCTGCACAAGTACACTGAGACCCTACTTCAGACATAGAATTAAGGACAGAAGAGCCATCCTTGGATAGCAACTAGTTTTATAAAGCTATGGGCCAGTAGTTGAAGGGCAGCGTGATATTCCTCTGTCTCCCATAGTCCTGCCACAGATTGGAAATGGGTTGTTTAAAGTCCAAACTTGAAGTTTAAACAACAGTTAACATATACTTAATTTAAAAGCTGTCAGGCTGTCTATATAGGGCCCAATTGTGATTTCATTTATGCTAAGAATATACCAAACTGTAATCTTTAGAAAGTGTGGGAATCCCTCACCTACTGTTGAATTTGGTTAAAAGAAATGTTCTTACTTACCTTGTAGTTTTCAGTATCTTTAAGGCTTAAAAGAGATAAAGGAAAATAAAACAGACTGTAACATGACTCTAGAAGTTGGGGCATTAACAGTAACAAGATATCCTAAAAATCCATGTTAAAATCATGAAGAACGATGACACAACACTGCTTTGAGCAAGTACAGTGCTGTGTGCAGAGGTGGACTTGTTCCTGACTTATTGTGGGATGAGGAAGATCGGAGTGTGGCCTTTGGATTTTGAAACCAGTGATGAGTGTGTGTGTGTGTGCACGCGTATGCGTACATACCCATGGCTGCTTCAGAATACCACAGTCCCGCAAAGATTTGTGTATGTGATTAACTCTGCAGGCACATGCAAATCTGTGCAAGATCCACATCCATTTTATGCACATTGTCATTGCACCTCCTGAACACACCTAGAGAAACCTAAATTTTGTTACATTATTAAAATAATTTTAAGATTTCTGGGTTTAGTAATTAAAAGTTTTGAATTAAAAGCAGTTTTTCTCCCAAAAAAAACCCTATTCAGGAGCCGATTTAAAGCTGCCGTGGGTGTCCTGTCTGGAGTTACTACCTGCCTTGCCTTCATTAAGCCTGCCATCAACAACATCTCACTAATGACTCTGGGTGTTCCCTGCACAGCTTTGCTCATTGCTGAGTTGAAGAGGTGAGTACATTTCCCCTGAATGCAGCATTGCCTTCTGAGATCCTTAGGCCACCATGTGATGGTACACTAGATCTGGCTTCAGTGCTTGTGATAGCAGATCAGAAATGCTTCTCCCACATGCAAGCGCAGATCTGGTATAAACTTGGTCTGCCAGTTGAGACATTTTTGGCAAGGATTTTTTTTTTTCCTAGGCCATTATACTAGGTCAGATATTGTCTGTCTTCTTGCAACATACCTCTTGCTGCAACCTGATCTAACTCAAATATGTTTGTTTATTGTGGAATCAGGGCAAGGGTTTCACTCTACTGACAGCGTTTCTGCTGCATAGTCTCCATGAGGGTGAGGTGATCGCATGATCACAGTCTGGGTACTGGAAGGAATGTGGAGCAAGGCCCAGGCTTGCGTGGGAGATGTTCCAGCTCTCAAAGTTGTACTGTGAGTCTTACACCACTTTGTCTTCTGACATGGATAACATGATGGAGTCAGACTGACAAAGATAAGGTTAATCACTAGGTTGTAGAGGATAGGTTTCAGGTAGGGCCTTAGAAACTATAAAACCAGAATGCAAATAGAGAAGAGCCTGAGGCTGATCTTAACATTTTAAAGAGTCCTACCATGATAGCGATAGCAGCAGCCATCCAGAGACTTTTTTTTTTTTGCATCTCTTCACCCACTGCAAAAAGGACCAGATGAGTACCAGCATATGAACTGGTCCTTTCCCCCTCTTCTCCAGTGTCTGAGAAGGATTTTACAACTTATGTTGGCTCTTACATATTGCATATATAAATGTCCATCAAAAGAAACAAGAGTAGGACCAAATGTCTGCATTCTGACTGCTCCTATTAAAACAGAGATTCTTCTGTTTGCTACCTTACCCTGTTCTACCACTGCTTCTTCATTCAGTGGAAGCCTCTGCTAACAATGTTTTGTAAAGGTGTTCATGAGTCTTTTCTCATTAGACATCCTGCTGAGCAGCATTTATTTTTGTGGTCAAAGAAACTCAGGAAGCTGCACACAAGTTAGTTGTAGACAAGAAGGTCAGTAGTTGAAGAATATTGGTGGGGATGTCTCATTTTGATGAAAGCACCAAGGAACTACTGACAGGCCAAATGGAGATCTGGTTGTGGCACTGAATAATTTATGTGGACTCTCTACATATCAGTTTTCCAGGCATGAGCTCCTGAGAAACTTAAAAGGACGAATAGTTAGTGTCTCATAAGTTTGAATACTATTGCGTCAAATCTAGGAATTGGTATGCCTACAGATACTTGCTTTTTAAAACTCCTTCTGAAAGGTCATATCTTACTAAAATGCGTGGAGTTTCCCTGTCTGTTTTTTGAGAGAGAATTAAGGACACAGATAAACCTTCTTTTGAATTCGTGATTAAAAAGGGACCTAAGTGACATATGGCCCTCTTAATTGTGCATTTGGATGATGTAATACCTATGATATTTTTTGATGAATTCCTAAGTGTAAAAGGCAAATAATTAAAGGTTTTATTTTAAGCTATGCTGATCCCTAGGAGATTTAAATGGGATATATTCTTGTAAACCCAGAGGAGAGGAGTCATGTCATCCCTTTTTACAGGAGAAAAAATAATCTAAGCATTATTTAAAATGCCTGTGATTCTCCCATTCTCTACTATCGCAGTCAGTAGGGGGCTATACATCCAAGTCCTGGCAGTCTGCAGCGGAAGTTTATCTGTGAAACAGGTATTTGGGGAAGGAAGGAGAAAAGCCTCCAGAGCAGTTTCTTCTGTTCTGTGCTGAAGTTTGTGATGTGTTAGACCAAAACTCCCTGTTGTTATTCCTGTTCTAGGCTGGTGTCAATCTTGTACAGAATTCTGGTGAATCAGAAGCACTGTGTTTTCAAACGAGAATTTTCTGCCTCTCATTTGTCCTTGATGAGGAGATAATACTGTCAGAAAAGAGCATTATGTTCTTAAATGCGGAGCTGGTAGGATAGAGTGTATGCTAGGAAGTATTGTGCGTGGGCGATGATCAAAAGAGCAAAAGGTAGTTAAGTGCATACTTGTCCTTGAAAGACAAAGAAATTGTAAAACTTTATTCTCATTTCTGTCCAAACAAATCCCTTCACGTGTTTCATTAAAAAAAAAGAAAAAAAAAGCTCTCCTACGGGATGGTATCAGGGAGAAATTGGATGTGGATCCTTTGGTTTGCTGGTCCAAGCCAAATAACCATTGAGATTATAACGTCATCAAATTAGTATGATTTAGTGATTCATCATCAGGCATGTAACTATCTCCATGTGCAGATAGATGCTAGAATATTGTTGCTCAGCTGACATCTGAGCCTTGCGCAGTGAAGGTTTACCCTAGCTTCAGGTCTGTCCGTTCATATTTGATTCTCCTACTAGAAATCTGGCTGTGGGAGAGCCCTGCTTCATTGTCACAGGTTGCTCACAGTTCCCTTATTCACTCGATTGAAAGGTTAAGCTAGTTAAAATTTAAAATATTCCTTAGGGTATAAAGAGAGGTACCTGTGTCAAAATGAATCAAGCAGTTAATCGACATCCAGCTGCTTGCACTGGTTTGAAGAAAAGCTGGTATGTTTTGTTGTGGGTGCCATGACATTGGAAGATAAAGCTGTTGGAAGTGTGTACCAGCCCAGTCCCTTGGGTAGCAAACGGCTGGGGCACACCAGTGTTTGCAGAAACTCTGGTATTTAAATAACTGCTGTTTGTGTTAAACCAAGAACACCGTGCATTGTATAGGCAAAAGGTACAAATGGAACTGCAAGCTTTGTGGGGTCCAATTTCTTTCAGACTGGAGTAGGGTAGGAGCATGTCACAGATCTGTGCACAGCAGCGTCAACAGCTCTTTTAGACCCTCAGCTGTCAGGTTCTGTTTCAGTAGTAGTTTGAATGATCAGTGCCCAGGTCTACTGAGAAATAAAAGAAACAGGTTGGGTCCGTGTCTCTTGCCAGTGTCCAGCTGGTATTTGCATTACACCTCCTCAATGTGGTAAAAGCAATGGCAGGTAGGAAGCTTTGCAGTCCCCTGTCTCCTCAGCAAGTGTGTCCTCAGCCCATCCGAAGCACAGTCCACTGTAGGAACTGAAGACTCTATCACAGGTGATCACAGAAAACGCTGGAGTATTACACAGATCAGCAGGCTGTGCTCTCCTAATTGTGCTTGACTCTTTCTGCCTTAGAGTAGTGTTTTGGAGTACACCCTGCAGCATCTAGTCTTAAGTTTATAAAAATAAGTTGCAGTACCTGATGGTGGTACTGAGCAAACCTGTCATTACGATCTGTACCAATTTGTATGGCTGATCTTCCGTTGGGAAAGTTTCTTCAAAGAAGCTTTCAGTTTTCCTTTGCAGCCTTGAACTCTTTGATCCATGCAGGTTAATTGTCCTCTCCTCTTGGTATTTAAACTAGTCAGATATTGACAGGCATGGTCACTGACTAAAGGAGCTGGATGTTTGAGGCCAAGCCTCTTAAATGGGATGCAGTTGCACGTGTTTGTTTATGTCCTTCCGACAAGGCCAGAAAAGCCTCTGTGTTCTCAATACACACACCCTTTCCTCTGTCAGAATGCACAAGTACCCATCGCAGCAGTCTAGTTTCATCTGTCAAATGTAAAAAATTGATCCATGCATGTATCCGCTTAGGTACATGGTTTAGCATCTTAGTCTTATGAACAGTTGTGTGTCTCACTGAAGACTGTAAATCTGCCTTAGCATTAATGGGAGAGAATTATGCCCAGTACGCTTAATACAGCGGCGGGTTTTGACCAGTAACGATTTTCCCTCTTCTTTTATGAAGGGGTCCATGCTGTCTAGCCATTTGGTAGAAGCATGAATCCTCCAAAATGAGGAGAATTTACCAGTATAGTTTTACTGATGAAACTGTGCCAAATCTTCGATGTATTTCTTACTGGGGTGTCTCATAAAAGAGTGTAAGGAAGAATTCGTGTAGCTGCGCTCTGGAACTTGATAGGCAACTCAAAAATCTTCTTACCCTTTCTTTTCTTCGTGCTCCTTGTAGCCTTTTTAAACGTAAAGACACTGTTTCAGAGAAACAAGCCTTTTTTACAGTATGCAGCACAGACAATCTTGAAGCCATCTTGGGCAAGCCCTGTCTCCTCTGACTGTGTCTTGGTGGTTTGCCAAATGGATTGGAGGATTCAAGCCTAAGAAAAAAGCCATTTTGGTTTATATGCTATGTGGAGTATTAATTTTTGTGTCAGTCATGTAGGTGTTTTTCTTATGAAAACAACTATTGTCATACCTTTCTTGTGGAGGAGATTACAGTTTAGCCAGTAGTTGAAGCACTTTTTTGAATTATGAAGATAGGTGTGATGATTTTGAATGCGACATTATTTATAGATGCCTTAAAAAAGAAATGCCAGATTCTAAAACCAACTTGAGCAAAGGACACTGGAGAAAATCCTACGTCAACAAGATTAGGCAGTTGGTAGCTTTTCTGTCATTAATCCAGTAGCTATAAAGGTGCCTTCTGCTCAGCCTTAGGAGTTTCTTAATCCCAAATGCCTGTTAAAATGTCAACTGAAATAGCATCTCAAGGGTGAAAAAAAWATCTTACAGAGAAAACTGTACTAATTCTTTAGCTTGCAATACACCAGAGCCAGGTATACTGCTGCTCCTGCAATACATTCAGAAAAGTGTTCCTGGACAGAGCACTCTGTGTAAGTTTTTAATTTTTCTGAATGCTTAGCTAGGCTCCCTTAGCAAAGCTCCAGTACCAGTGGCAGTTCTGCTTTTCCACCACAGAGAGGCAGGAGTCATTCTCTGTCCCTGTCCTCCTTCAACTGAGTAGTTGGAGATGATCTCACACGTGCAGGAGGGTATAGTGGCAAATTTTAGCCTGGGGACAGAGCTGGTATTACTGCTTCCCTGCCAGTGAATGCAGGGAAGGTGGCTTGTAGGCTGTGTGTGGCCGTGGAGGCAATCAGCGGTAAATGGTGGAAAAATTAGAACCCCGTGAATGTATCAAGTGAGAACAACAGGTTTCAGACTGACAAGTATTTTGTGCGGAAGACAGAAGGACCAAAGAGCTTTTTGATCTGTGCTGCACTGTGTTAGTCAGTTGTCAAGGACAGTCATGTATAAAGAAGATCAGGGACCATAAATACTACTGCAGTGCACACAGTAAAGACGTGTTCGCCTATTCTAGCTCCCTCCTCCAGGGATACACATTTTAATTGCTTCTGAGTGTCACAAGGTGAAGTGTCGCTTTAAAGGACCTGTTTGCCAGGCATTGCTCACCTGCCAGATGCAGTGAATGAGCCCAAGAATTATGTGGGAGAAGACTGGTGATTCAGTGTCAAGTGTACCGGGGTGACTGGATTGGAGCAGAGAGAAAGGTTGGCTGGTGATCTGCTGGAGAGGAAGAGGCACAGAGACRTTCCCAATAACTTTTTGGCAGAGGTGTAAGACATAGAAGATGAGTGTGGATTAGAGGAGCCCCTCTTGAAGACCTTGGGACAGAGGAGGGGATTGTGGGGTTCTTGGCATTGACTTGTTTTCCTTCTAGGATGTAGAAGAAGAAGACAGGAGCCTGCAACCTTGATGAAGGCTGAGTATTACTTGTTGTACTGGCTAGAGATTTGGCTTATTTGTTTACTCTTGAGATGTAGCTCAAATAAGTCACTTTAAACAAATTATTCTGTCATCTGATTAGTAGGTTTGGGAGTGCTTTGGGAGGTTGTATCAGTGACCTGAGAAGAGCAGTTCATTGGAGCAAGAATTGTCCAAGAGCACTGAACGGTTCTCAGATCCCTGGGAAATTCACCAAGAATTTAACAACAAGAAGAACAAAAAAAGGCAGGGGGAAAATCCCAAATCACAGCTTTGTTCTTGCAGAAGGCAGGGGAGCTGAGCCGTGCCTTCCCTTGGTCACATAGGGCTGGTCACATCCCAGTCTAGCTTTGCTCTATAGATATTAGTAACAGCAGAGCTGCATCTACCGGCACCAAGAGGCCTAACCCCAAAGTAACGAGTGTAGGTAGACAGCAAACTATTGACTTTAATAGCATTTTGAGACCTGAAGATTATATTGATGCCTCCTTTTCCCTGATTTTACTCTTTTGAGCAAAGCTGCACAGTTGTTAGGATAGTTCCAAGATGTGGAAAAGAACAAAGCATCATATAGGGAAATAAAATTTTGAGCTTCTGAGTAGACCTGCAACACAGGTAATACTATGCAAGTATCCTGGCATGTGACCACAGCAAATGTTTTGTGCCCTCTTTCTCTCTGGTGTACCTCCATATGAACACGTCAGGTTTCTTGTGGAGGGAGAGAACTCCAGCTTAGTCAACATGAGGAATTCTGTCTGAGATGTGGATGCATGCGCCATCTACTAAAGCATGCTTCTTTGGGCCCTCTGGGTAGAAGCTCTTACCTTAGAAGTTCTCTGGAACTGTTACATTGTACAATACTAACTCATAGGGGGAAAAAAAATCAACTAACCAATCAAAAAAAACCTCATCCAGTTCCTTTTTTTTTACCAGTCTTTATATAGTGACAAATACGAACAAATCCGAGCACTTGCTGCGTGGCTAGTTGTTACCAGACAGTGTGTGTAACTAATGACTAGTTGTCCTAGATACTTCTCCCTAGATATGGGAACGCTTTGCTGTTTGCCCACCATTTGCACATTGGTATTTAAGACAATACCCAAAACACAGCTACTGATTAAAAGGTTTGTTTTGTCACCTCACCACTGCCTTGCATCAGAGCCATATTTTCTGTAAGTAAAGTTCCTCTGTTAAGGACATTTATGGTGGAGCCATTTTAAAGATGTGTGCCTGGCACTATGAATCCTACCTTAAAATACATACAGCCAAAAAGCATCAAGCTGCCATTACAAAGCAAATTTTGTTTTGTTTTATAACAACTTCTTTGTGTTTTTCTCCTCAGGTGTGAAAACGTGCGTGTGTACAAACTGGGTCTCTTTTCAGGTCTTTGGTGGATGCTAGCACTTTTCTGCTGGATCAGTGACAAAGCATTTTGTGAGATCTGGTCCGCATTTAACTTCCCCTATTTGCACTGTGTATGGTAAGCGTTGTGTATAAACTCCACGGTTTGACTCAAATGTGATGTGTCCTCACCACATTACCCTTCTGTGCTGCCTGGTGGCTATTTCTGGTTAGTGCTAGATAGAATTACTGGTAAGATTATAAGCCCAGAGCAAGTCTCACGCTATCCAAGGTGGCAGATTTAGGATTCTCTTTGGCCTGATCAGATTCTTCAGATGCTAAGTTCATTAATTGTAACTGAATTCCTTGCCCTACTGGTTACTAAAAATCCCACAGCACTGCTCAGCTTAAGTGGTGACTGTGAAAGCTTAAACTTCCACTGTTAACAACTGAGGGTGAAGTGGGGGAGCAGTGAAGGGCTTTGATGCCTTTTCTCTTTTACCAGCCAGCAAATTGTGCTCTCTCACTCAAAATGACATATCTCAGCATTTCTACACAAATCTGTCAGGTGCAGAGAGGCCAAAAAGCTGCAGCCGTATTAGACCAAGGATAAGCTACAGTTTTGTAGTTTTCCTTATTCTCTGTATTCTTTGCCTGCATGCAAAGGGCAGACAGCAATCCTGTGGGGGACTCAGGGGAAGAAGGTGAAGGACAGACTGATTTTAAAGCATGGCAATATATTTTGATTGTTTTACTGAAGTTATGTCACTGATTTTTTTTTTTTTTTTTTTTTTTTTTTTTTGCGGGTGGGGCGGGTGTCTATTCTCAGGCACATTTTGATTTGCCTTGCGGCGTACCTGGGCTGTGTCTGCTTTGCTTACTTCGATGCTGCCTCTGAGATCCCTGAGCAGGGCCCTGTCATAAAGTTCTGGCCCAGTGAAAGATGGGCGTTCATTGGGGTTCCCTACGTCACCCTCCTCTGCGCACACAAGAAATCACCTGTGAAGATCACATGAAGTTGGCCATGGAATGGGGATGGAGTTTCAACTTACATTCCAGCACAGACAGTATTTGAATAATGATAAATGAATAGTGTTGTATTTTATCTTCTTCCTAAGATATGCAGCACTTCAGGTGTCATAGAAAGAGGAGGCAAGTGTGTTCTTTCCTCTCTCTGGAGAGGAGAGAGGAAGCAGGAAGGTGGAGGCTCTTGAACACTAAAGTAACCACTAGCTTCTCTGGTTGGCTCTGTTTTGCACTGTGTTTTCAATGTAGCATTTCTCTTGATAAAAGCTCTTTCCAAATACCAGGGTCAAGGAATGTTGTTTCTGCAGTAGGTCACCTCTGGTGCTTGATTCACTTCTTTTGTAACTTCTGGCTTAAGGCCTTCTTTGCGAAAGAAGCCAGTCTAACATACCTACATGCCATCCTGTGTCCTCAGCTCTGATTTTGATGTGGTTGCACATGGCCACAAGAGTGTGCTCAAAGACGTGCTCCACCCAGCCTGGTGTGTAATACAGGGCGTCCGGCTGTGCATCACACTGGATCACGGAGTATGTGGTTGCTTCCCCAAGTACAACAGGAGACCAGTGCAGAGCATTTGCAACTGGGTAACTGGATCAGTGCAGTTAGGCAGTGTAAATGCGGGAATAGCTGACAGAAGATTCAGTCCCTAAAACTAAATAGGAGTTCAAGGGTTTTGAATTTTTCTGTATTTCCACTGACCTGTGGACATTTGTATGCTGCATATTCCCCTCTTACAGAAATGTCACAGAAATCCCCCTCTACCTTTGCAGACACCTTTGGTCTTGAATTTGGCATTGAAGCTCACACAGAAGTGTGAACATTAACTTCAGTAAGAGCTCAGGTCAGCATGGATTGACAGTGTGATTAAACTATAAAAACTTGTAGGTGCCTAGCTGTGTGTCTAATTTGAGAGTTAGCTTCTCACCAATGCGTTGCAAAGTGACATGAACAACAGTCCAGTGCTCTGCTAGGTATACTTAGGATAAAAGTAGATAACTGCTTAAAAACCAAGCTGAAGACAGATTTCAGTGAGCAATAAAATGTGACATTGAGTTTTGCATTCTTACAAAAGAAGAGTAGATTCAAATTTTCTGTTTGTTTTCAGTCTGTTTTGTAAAGATAAGGGATGTTTAGATCCAGTTAGTTTTACTTTGGGGCTGAGGTTCAGGAATGGCTATGGTTCTTGCAAGCAATTTATGCTAAGTCTGTTTAAAAAATGATGCAAAGTGCAGGCATGTTTTTCAAATATTAGCAGTTGTAGCTGCTAATAGCTGCAGTCTTGGAAAAAATAGGGTCTGCTTACATTCCACCTAATATCAGAACTGTAAGTGGATTAAGGCTTTGGATGTACACTTTTATTAATAAGTGATACTTCCTTTTTGAATATTAGACCAGGAAATACCATTTCCTCTGTGCTTCACTAAGAAGTCTCATGTTGTACTTGTTTTTTATCAATGTGAAAATGTATATACAGTATCATCATTAGGAAAGTGGCTTTTAACAAGAACTTTGGGGTGAATTAACTTTCAAGCATTGTAAAACCTTTCAGGTAACTTTTGTATTCAAATTTATGCTTAGAAAATGAGCTAAGATGTATGCTGTTACACTTAAAGCAGAGTTGTTAGTGGGGGATATGACTGTCTTCTTGAGAACTTCAAAGCGGGTAAGTAGTCTACTGTCAGATTGACTGACAGATCACAAAAGCAGCAAAATGTATCCAGTGGAACAATGCAGATTTATACCACTTGCTAGTAGATTTGTCTGAGAGAAATGTGTTTTTTGCACACACAGTCATATAATTTTTGTATTAAACTTGTTTGTAAGAATTCATACTGTAATGTTTGTTACTCTTTGAAACACAGCTGCTTTTTCCTTTTCCTTCCTCTCTCCCTAACTATGAAATGCTCAGTTTCAAACACTTCTCAGGTATTAAAAGTCATATGATTAGATCCTTATACAGATAGGCTCGCTTGGTGGCTGGAACCCAGCTGATGTTGCTGATGCCTGACATGGCCCTACTCTGAGTAAGGTTTTTTGATATAGTTTGCTAAATTATTATGTTATGGTAAATAATTTATTTCCAGTATTGCTTGGGAAATTAGTAACTGCAGACATAATGTACTATTCAAAATGCTGGAGCCTTCCTACTTAATTTTTTGTTTGAAAGCAACCTCTGACTCAAAGGGCTCTAATCAACCTGCTGTCAACTGCTGTCATCTGCTCTGCAGAGTCTGATTGCTCACAAAGAAGTAATTTTAAAATTTAAAAAATGGCAGTAGTACATTCAGCTATTGCAGAGGTGAATGAATGCAGGTACAGGCCAAGAATCATCTCCTGTATTTTTATTAACTAACCTCTAGCCTTCATACTCTTCATATGAGATTCTGTGAACAAAGATCACTATCTGACATTCAAAGCTCCACTGTAGAACTGGTTGGGAGTATTCCATTGTAACAGCAGCCCACCACTTTTAGATGTAGCTACTGCACTTTACATTAAATTAATATTAACTTACATGTTCTGATAAAAGCTACATTTATTCCAAAAAAAGAGAAAACATGCAGTTTCTACCAGAGTCACAGCTTTACAGATTGCACTTTGGACTAAAGCTCCAGTTCACTATAACATTAGTACCCAAAGAAGTATGTGATTGGCATACAGAGGGGTTTGTGCGCTGCCCTGATCATACAGATGAATAGACTTGCGCATAAGTAGCCATATTATGTTGGAGTATGAAGTGATATGTGCACCCTCAGGTTTTAAAGCCCCAGAATACTTTCTTCCCTTGCTGGCAGGAAGTGAGTGGGTTCCTAGTCCTTAGGTTCAATTAGTATTTTAGTTTAATTAGTGGGATGCAATAGTGTGTTGAGCATAATGTAGATTCTGTATATTGGCGTGTGATATCCATCATTCTTTGAATGTTAAACTTCAGGTTATATAAGAAAGGATGTTTAGCTCTCAGTGATGGCAAACACTTGCCCAATTCGCAGTCACTAAAAACTCAATAAATAGTATGTAAGGAGTGGTGTTGGGGTTTTTTTTTCCATCTCCATTGAAATCTGTATACTGAATGTTTGTGGAAAGCATTTAATACTTTGCAACATTAAATTGCATTCGGAATAAATATTGTTTGCCTTTTCATACATCGTGTTTGTGGAGAAGAAYGCAGCTGCCAGTATGATGCCTTGAAGTATAGTAAGGATAAGTTCTCCCTCACACAGGTAACAGCAGTTCTGACTCTTAGAGGAGGAGGGAGGCTGCATTAGGTAGAAGACCATTAATTAATAAGATAGAGATTACTTTGCTGAGCAAACTGATTTTTTGCAAGTAGAGCAAATACTTGGTAAACTGCAAGCCCATGAATCAACAGGGACAAGTAGCAAGAAATGGCTAAAAAYGAGTGGCCTGTATTTCCACAAATCCAGAAAACTCAGAGTGAGTACGTCTGGGAGAACAAAGTGTGAATCTTCAGTATTTGTTACCTAAGAGTGTGCTCCCAACTTAGGGATGGAGATAATGGCTGTATAGTAGCCTTGCACCTGCCCCTCCCCTCCTACTTCCCTTTTACCACAGTTCCTCTCGCTCCACGTAAAAGACCTTCTTTGAGACATTTGCAGATCCCCATAAGCCAATGTGATCGCGCTTGAAATAACTGTTGTGTGAAAGTGTAGCTATAATTCGAGAATGTTACTCACTTGGAGTTAATGTCTGTAGTTGGCAAGATGTCAAAAGCAGCTGGTGGATTGGCTCATATATTGTCCTCAGTCAGCCTGCTCTATCTGGAGATTACTGACACGGTTTCCCATGGAAACAGGGGGAACATCATCGTACCACTGCATTTCTCTCATAACTTCAGAGCTCCTGGCTTACTTTGACCAAATCTGACAGAGGCAAGAGCCTTAGAGATAATTTCCTACAAGCTGTGCAAGACAGATGGTCAGATAGAGAAGCCAGGCTTCTGAGACAAGCTGTCTCAAGAACCATGTTGTTAAAATAACAGAGAACTTACCCAGGAAGGAAACCAAAGCAATGCTCGAATTCTGGGTGGGCTTTGATTGTGGCTCATACCAGCTGCAGCATCAGGAGCCAGTTACACATGGAAGGAGTTTCACAAGGTTCTGTTCAAGAGATGGAGGAATTACTTTGCTGTAACACACACAAACCTGCCTTTTTCTCCAAACCTACGAGGCAGAAACTTCCCCAAGAGGGGCAGTTGGAAATCTCGTATCGCCATCACCTGGCTGTCAGTTAAACACAGTGCAAGCTGAGAAAGGCTGAAGTTTGAAGGAGGTGACTTCTGTGTCCACAAACTCAGAAACCATAAAAAACTGTAAACTCCCAGCATACAATGAGGAGGTGAGTAGGGATTTGTCAAGAGCAGGTCGTTTCTACCTAATTTAGTTTTCTTCTACAATAGGGTATTTGCTATGGAAGAATCAGTATACTGTTAGATTTTGACACTGATAAGATTTCTAGCACTGTCTGACAGGACATTATTATAAAAATGCTAGAAAACATGGGTTTGATAAAAATTCTGTGGATTAGTGTGGAATTGTTTGGGTAGCTGCTTCTGAGCTTTTCTAGGTGGTCCATTATAAAACCAGAAGAAGGTGTCAAGTGGAGTTCAGCAGGGAGTCTCTCCTGGGTCACCTTCTGTTTAACTCCTCAGCAGTGCCCACATGGAAGGTATTGATAAACTAAAGTCTAGGAAGGTTCATAAATACCTTGAAAAACAGGTTTAAAATCCAAAGGTAGCTTGCTGAATTGTAGAAAATTGAACAAAATTGACTAACAGCAAGGTATTACACATATATAGGTATCATTGACAACACTGAATGCAGAATAACCAGGAAAGGAGCAGTTCTTCATACAAGAACCTGAAGGGTTAGTGTGGATCAGGAGCCAAATATAATACAATAGGGCATCACTGCATTAAAAAGAAAAAAGACAACATAATACTGAAAAAAAAAAAAAGATCTGTAAGACAGCAAGAAATCCTTTCCCTCAGAGAAGGATAACAATGAGGATTACCAGCAGTTGGAAAAAAAAATGGACTATGTGGAGAAATAGGCTTAGTCAGCCTTAAAAGCAGTGTGAGATGGGCATTAACAGATGTAAGTATGTAGAAGGGAGTGTGCAAAGATTCAGGCAGCATTAGAAGTGAGGTGCAGGAGGCACAGGAGTAGACTGACTGTGGAGGCTCAGAACCTCTATCTCTTCATGGAGATAGCTATTTAAGGAGCAATTGGAGAAGCTCTAGGCATTTATATAGGCCATGGGCATAGCTGATCCTGCCTTGGGACAGGGACATGGGGTAGTTGGTGGCAGTCTGGTGACTTAGACACTGAATTTTTTTCCTCTCATTTCTATGCTTATGCACAGAGGCTGGACACAGAATGGATTGTGGACAGAGCTGGAGATGAGGACTTGGCCTGATTGCCCTGGCAGGGAAATACCAACTGTAAATAAGAGCGTCTGTGCTCTCCAAAGAGACTGGGCTTTGTAAATTGTTGGTGTCCCAGCTTATTTCCCATAAGCATGATCATGGCTAGACCTTCGTGTTCCTAGACTCTCCTAACTTAAGAGTCCATGCAAATCACAATGGAAATTAGTTTCCAGTAATGCCCACAATGGTGACCACTGGGAGGGGAGAAAGGTGGAACCCAGAGAAAATTCAGTGGTGTGTATGTTGTGGAGCGCACATATTTAATCACCTTCCCAACCCATATTCTGACTGGCTCACTCTCTCCTTGCTGCTTTTATTACCTTCAGCAGGCAGAAAGTTGCCTAGAGAGACACGTCCTTCTCTGTGTCCAGCTTTTTCCAACGTAAGTACCTTTCTTTTAAAATGTATGTCTTCCTTGTCTTCTGGAAAGTTTACCATTTCATTCCTGGTGCAATAATTAGTTCAAACAAAGCAAAGGCCTACATAGAGGTGGCCTACATAGAGGCAGCCCAAAGTTTGGCTTTCTCAAAGCACAGGCAGAAAAAAACTTGCGTTTTCTTGCCTATGCTCACCCTCAAGCACACCGTGTCTTTTAAGCTTTCAGTAGCTGATTTGTCAGATGTAGGGCTGACATAGGATGTATTTCTCTTAAGAAACCCAAGAGGGATATGACTGGCATAGTATCAGACCCTGTAGTATCTGGATGCTATCTGAACCTTAGCTTTGGCAAGAAGTTGGTCCCTGGTCACCATTTTTATTAGCTGCCAGGACTTGTTCATACTGAGGGGCTTTCCCCTACTGAGGAGACCTGACAGTTGTTCGTTCAATATTCTAATCACTTTAGGGGTCTCAAAGGTTCCCAGGCCCCTGGATCAGAATTTAATTTGTGAGAATTTGCCCCAAGAGACTCAGCAGTAAGAGAAAGCATGCTATATGACATAGCTTGTTGTTGACCACAATGTACTTGACCGCCAATTTAGAAACCAGATTACATGTGTCATGTTATCACATACATTAATTGGTTCAATTTGTGACTTAGCAAAGTTACAGGATTTATCTTTCTGAAACACCCAGTGTCAGCTTTTAAAGTGTCAAAATGCAGACTCCTTTTTAAAGCATCTAGCTTACTTCTCTGCATTGTTTTTAGAATTCGAAAAGAAGCTCTGAAATTTGTGATTTCTCTACATCACTATTAACTATTCACATTTCTTCTTCATATGCTTGACCAGAAAAAAAAGAGATAACCAGTGAGCAGAGAGTCCACACATCATTCTTTGAGTTCACTGGTTTTTACACCTACTTCTGCCAGAGCCTGGAGTGGTCTACTGAAATAGTCCCAATTATCTTTGAAAAGTTACCGAAGGAGTTACTCTACTACTCCTCCTTATCTTCTTATAAACATTGAGAAGTACTGTGGTTCTGTCTCTATTCCCATTATCCCAAATACCTTTGTTTATGTCAGGGTTCCCACCTCAATGCCAAAGTAAGTATAGTACCTTTATTTTGTTGCATGGATTCTGTTAAGTCAGTTAATCCCGTAAAATTTATTTTTAATTTGTCTCATAGAGTATATGAAACATTCTTACAAAGTGATCAGCTTAATAAATACTAAAGAAGGAGGAAAATATCTGCAACTCAAAAAAGCAAGAACAAAATTCTAGGCAAGTTGTTTTGATGCTCATATTCTATATAACCTTGGTATCAGCGGGGAACATGGAGAGTTCAAGGAACCTAAAGAGTCTGGAAGTTCTTTTTGAATGACTTTCATGGGACTGGATAAAATGTAAAACATATTTTGATCAAGAAAAAACAGTGCAATACAGTCAGGGTGTGGAAAATTCAAGTGTTAAAAGACACATAATCAGTAACTATGTAAGTACAAAACGAAAGCAAAAACAAATGGATAAAAAAAAGTAGACATTTAATGTAAAAAGATAAAGGTTATTCTAAAACACTAGATACACTCAATATTTACATTATTGGCTGTAGGACCTCACTATGTTTGAAATGTATCATTTGTATCCACATTGTGTCAGGTGCTCTTTCTCCACAAAAAGGAAGCTACAAACCCTTGCAGATGCTAGTTTACAGTGGCAAGTGAGTGATGTGGCCTGGAAGAAACTGTTTTCTGAGAGAAAAAAAAAAGTGTGTATTTAAACTATGAACAAGAGGGGAAAATCTATGCAAGGCTGGATATTGTGTTTGCACAGAAGTGGTACCTGTTATTGACATTAATGACTACTTGGAGAAATGACTTAAAAGCTGGGATGCAAAACAAGGGCCTTGCTAGACATCTGTGGGGAAAAGAAAGGGCTGTGGAGGAGGTGACTGTCAATTCAGGGAAGATGTTCCACTGACAAGAGGAAACTGCTAAGTTGCCCATGAGAGAAGTGGGAAGCAGGCTGTGAATGATAGCCTTCCTGGTAGGTAAGAAGGAAGAAGTCATAAGCAGACAGCTGCTTAGGGAGAGACTGTGAAGGGAAAAACCTCAAAGGAAAAGTGGGAATTGTAAGAGGACTGCAGAGAAGGGAAGGTGACCTACTTTGTTGTAGAAACCCATCCAGCACTGCAATGTGATTCTCCACATGAACATTTTGGAGTGATACACTCCTTACACTTCTGTCTACAGGGATGTGGTCTTGCTGCTCAGCTTACAGTGCACAGAGCAATGATTGCAGTGTCTTATGCAAACAGATAACTATGTTTCAACATTGTACCATCACAGCTGCACACAGTATCTCCACAGAGGTGTGATGTGGTTTATCTTGCTGACCACAGTGCCTGGACTACCTTTGCTAATTGCTAATCTCCTTTGCTAAAAGGAGAGAAGTTGATCAAGACAGCAAAAGCAATGTATAAAGTCTGCTCTCAAGAAGTCATAGCAAAATAGGGCTAGAAAGGTTCTCAGGAAGTCATGTAAACCACCAGCAGCTCAAAAGCAGGCTCAGCCCTTCAAAAATAACCCAGGAAGATTTTTGTCTAGCCTGTTCTTCAAAACTTCCAGTGCTCCAATACCCACATTTTCCCCTGGTTCCAGTCACACAAGCAGAAGGGACTGGTGGACAAACAGGCTGCAAGCCTTTTACTATCAGCATACTTGTACGGTACGAGGAAGAAAGATGCAGTAGGGGAAGGCCTCTCTGCTGGTCCTGCACTCACACGTCTGGCTGGGCCAGAGCTTTAACAGCGCAGAAGCACCTTGAGTAATGTGCTAGCTAATTTGCCACCTCTGCAAACTGCAGTGAAAGGGATGGGTCAGGCAAAGGGTGGGAAGATTCTAACTTAGCCTTACCTTCTGAATTAAGCCATCAAAAAAAAAAAACCAAACACAAAACAAAACAAAACAAAAAAACATGGCAGAAAGGACTCACTAAGTCAGTGATGCCTATTACATCTTCCCGTAAAAACAGATAGATGCAATCACAACATGACTTTTACTAATCGACTTTTGTAATGTGAATAAGCCCTGATCCAGAAAAAGGGAGGACGTAATGGCAGCTATCTTTGAAGTCCCATTATGGTATTTGGAATAAATCAAGAGGTAGTGATGTAAAGAGTAGATAGATTCAAAACTTAGACTGAAGCAATCTGTTTCCAGAACCTGCCCTTGACAGTTTTATAAAATGGGATGGTTTATCTTGGTTTCTGTAAACTCTTGGCAGTTGTTAGGGCCACTGGAAGAATGAAATGTTAAACCCGTGAGCAGGATCATACCCACCCTGACCTGCTCTTTGCCCCTCAGTATATGGTCTGGATTTAATACTTCTGATTTTTTTCAGAAATCTTTAGCATTGTAACTTGTGATGGTAGTACACTGTGTCCCCAGCTCTCTATCTCAAAATGCCCTAACTTGTGGTTTTCCTGGTACTCATGAAGCTGCAGTCTTATGAAGAGCTGCTGAATTGATTTTTGTGGCTGTGTTAAAGTAGTGTCCCACCTTTGAAAGTCAATGTAAATCCTACCTCTGGTGGCATGTATTCAGGCAGAGGGCTCCAATGCCTTTAAAAGCATATCACCATGGGAGTGCTCTGGCATATTCATACATGTGTTTGTGTGAATCCCCTGAAATGCCACTGTAACCACATCCCATACCTGCAGGGTCTTGCTGATATGCTACTCTCAAATAAGGCTATGGGTCACTGCCCACAGGTGATTAGGGAAATCCCCATCAAATTCAGTGATACTCTCCTGTGTGTTAGAAATCTGAGGACCAGGTATGAAGGCAAGACAGGCAGGCTCTAGATATGTTATTGCGAGTCTTTCCACACATCGTGAAAAAGTTTGTGTCAAAATGCTACGCTATTTTAAATGTGTATGAAAGTGAGACTTCATTCTGGTGTTAGCTCACACACACATACAATGTGTCCATTCCTTGCTTTCAAACAAGAGCTACGCCTTTGAGCCAGAAGTCAACAGTCCATGTTATTTCTATGGAACAGATATCACAATCCATACACAGAACTGAGGCAGATCATCAAGAAGTTTGAGTGACCTGTCCTTCATCCATTCAGGAAAATGAAGTCCTCTCTGGCTTGGGTCTCCTGGTCTCTGAACTGCAGCATGATGTCAATTGCCAGAGAGTGAATGATTCTTTTCATGCTGTAGGGTTGTGCCCTTGTCAAAATGAGGTGCATTTATAAAAGGTTTAAAGATAATAAAGAACCTTGCACCAGGTTTCCACCACAGGAAGTCTTTGCCCAGCTGAGATCATGAGGAGCAGTCTGGGTAAGTGGCACATGTCTTCCCCACAGGCACAAGGGAGAGGAAGAGGGTTAATGACACAGAGCAATGCCTCATAGAGCACAACGTGAGGCACGCAGCAAAGGGGAGGCTAGGTCTGCTGTCTAACAAATGCTCGCTTCTTACTTCATGCTCTGTGTTTTTGTGTCACTTGCCAAACTGTGATGGACAGCACTATATATTTCCACTGAGGGAAAGGGGTAATTAGCCTGGGGAGGGAAGAAGCCTAGTGCGCCAGAAAAGAGCTGTGATGTGTGTTGCCAATACCAGTTTTAGCTCATCTGCAGAAAGGGAGAAGTGCTGCAAGGAGAAAAATACACAGGAAAGGAAAAAACCCCACAGTATCGTAACTGATGTTGGTGAGAGCGCTCGTGGTGTTTTGCAGTCAGAGACCATGTGGCCCAACAGCCTTGTCCTTTGGCCTCGCTGCTCTGTGCTTTCTCCTCAAATCTTCCCATGTTGGTCATCTGTTTTGCTTGTTACCCTGATGAGTGGTTGTCCGATATTTCTTTGAATTTCTCCTCTTTTCCTCTCTCTTGCTCTCTGCAGCAAATAAAACTTCTGTGTCCTGGCTTTCAAGCTAGTACCTGTGCTAGCAGTTATTCAATCTTTAATTCTCTGCCTGTGCAACCATTGCCAGTGATTGCGGCACTGAAAACTAATACAGACAGGAAAGCTACATGATACCTTCTAACCTCCTAATACTGGTGGCAGTTTGTAGCCGCAGTGTTCAGTGGCGTGGAAATGCCTATATACACCAACATACATCGGACCTGAGTATACAAAGCGTAAGAAATTTTACTGTAAGTCGTAATATAAAGACCTATTGTCCTGGTTCCGGCTGGGACAGAATTAACTTTCTTCCCAGTATCTGGGGAGGGTGTGCTGTGTTTTGGGTTTGGTATAATAGGAGCGTTGATGGCCCATTGATGTTTTGGGTGTTGCTGGGTGGTGCTTGCACCAGGCACTTTTTGGCCGCCCATGCCCTGCCAGGTGCATGGGAAGCTGGTGGGGGGAGCATAGCCCGGGCAGTTGACCCAGCTGGCCAATGGGGTATTCCATACCATGCAACGTCATGCTCAGTATACAAACTAAGTGTGTGGGCGGCTCTGGCGTCACAGGACGGGCTTGCGCGTATTGGGCAACGCGTTGGTTCGGTGCGTGGTGAGCAGTTGCATTGTGCATTGCCTGCTTTGTATATTCTATTGTTGTTGTTGTTGTTATCCCTGTTATTATTACTGTTCTACTCTGTTTTATTTCAATTATTAAACTGTTCTTATCTCAAACCGTGAGTTTTCCTACTCATGCCCTCCTGATTCTCTCCCCCATCCTAGCGGAGGTGGAGGGGTGAGCGAGCGGCTGTGTGGTGTTTAGGTGCTGCCAGGGTTAAACCACAAAAGTCCTTTTTGGTGCCCAACGTGGGGCTCGAAGGGTTTGAGATAACAACAGACTAACTAGAGCATATTAAGGAATTTATATCTGTTAACAGTTGTTGGTCACCATATTAGTTTATCTGACCTGCATCATGTTCTTGTTTTTGCTGTACATGTTAAAGATTGGTGTTGGTTTCTGCGGTCTGCTGTGCTCTGCAGTGATTAGTGATGTTTTGCCTGGGAGATTTGTTATTAAAACACTGGCATTGGGCATTATTTGGTATGTGGGTGTTGTACTGAAACCGTTACTGTGCTTTGGGTACCACCTGTTGGAGACAATTAGCAATTATACCTCTTCCTCTGAGGAGCTTTTTAAGGAGGAAATACAGAATGGCACCTTCCTCTGTGATGTTTTCTCCTTTGTTACAACAACTTGTCAGTACCTTGAACATCCCTGGGTAGTTAAGATACACCTATTGGTATTGCTTGGGAATATTGTTTTGGTTTTGTCTAAGGTTAATAAGCAATTCAAGAATATCATGCAGAGATCTGCCCCAAGGCTGGATAGTTATGAGTGGCAGGGTGTGTGGGATAGCATGGGCAAATGCCTGGGACGGTGGGCACCCCCAGYGTTTTGGAACTTCACCCCTGAACAAGTGCAGAATCCTGAAAAATTAGTAGAMTATTTGGAAAAAGTATGCTGTCACCCTGGCAATTCTAGGGAGACACAGATCACTGCAATGTGCTGGGGCCTGGCCCATGCCTACYGAGCCCTGTKTAACACTATTCAGAACCCTCAAGGGGAACAAAGGGTCTCTGGATCTGACGACAAAACAACGGGCCCTGCAGCTACCCCACCCCCCACGGCAGGCACGGYRGCWACYCCACCCCCTGCAACAGRGAACCAACCTGTGCTGGTATCAGTTGCCCCTATACAAAAAAGAAAGTACACAAGAAAGTCATCTCACTTAGTAAGGGATGAAAATGAACCAGGGCCATCACGAGAACAGGAGGAGGAAGAGGCAGAACCCGTAAATGAGTTGGTAACCACCCCATCCCTATCCCTGAGTGAGCTGCGAGATATGTGAAAAGATTTCAGCTGTCGCCCAGGTGAGCACATTGTCACCTGGCTGCTCCGATGCTGGGATAATGGGGCCAGTGGCCTGGAATTAGAGGGTAGGGAAGCCAAGCAGCTGGGATCCCTTTCTAGGGAAGGGGGCATTGACAAAGCAATTGGGCAAGGGGCACGAGTCCTCAGCCTCTGGAGGCGACTCCTGTCAGGCGTGAAGGAAAGGTATCCCTTCAAGGAAGATGTTCTATGTCACCCAGGCAAGTGGACCACCATGGTGTTAGGGTCCGGTCCAAGTTCGGACTCAGGAAAGGTTCGTGATGATCCCGGGAGTGAGATTAAGGCACAAACAAGGCCAAATATCACCAACCAGTCCGTTTTATTCTTCCAACCAGGGTCAGGCGATAGGAGAGATAGGAAGAGAGAAGTTAAGAGGAAACTAGGCAAGCATTCAGAGAGATAAGCAGAGGATAGTCACCACCATGGATCCAGCGGTGTCCCATTGGTCCTCAGTCTTCAGTTCTTCGGTGGTGGGTGCACACTTAAGCTTGTCTCCATGGTCCTTTTATAAGGCGTTGTCCAGTTTGGCACATGTGCATATGTCCCACGCACTGTTCACGCGCCCGAGATCTCGCCTATCACGCGGCTTTCGCGTGATCACTGGTGGGAAACTGCGCACCTTCTGGCAGGCGGCGGGCTCAGCCCGGCTAATGGTCAGCATCCCGCTTTAGTGGTGCTCCCTCTGCAGGCTGCAAACGTCACCGTCCCCCACCAGGTAAGTATACATAGGCAAGCTTTGAGACAATTAGTTGACTTTTCAGTCCCTCACACCTGGAGAGAGGTATCCAGTACCTGAGGGAATTAGCTGTGCTGGAGGTGATCTATGATGACCTGAACAACGAGCAGTTATCCAAAGATCCAGATGAAGTCAAGTGCACCCGACCCATGTGGCGGAAGTTTGTACGGAGTGCACCAGCATCGCACGCCAACTCATTGGCAGTAATGGCCTGGAAAGATGGAGAGGAACAAACGGTGGATGAACTGGCTGGCCAACTCCGGAAATATGAAGAAAGTCTCTCCTTCTCCCTACGGGCCTGCATCTCTGCTGTCTTGGGAGGTCCAGCAACTCAAAGAGGATATGTCCTACTCCCCACCTGTATGGACCAGTATCTCAGCCATTAGGAGTAAGCGTCCCTGCGCTCAAGAGAGAAGATATCATGGATACACACCCCCAGGCAACCTGTGGTTTTACCTGCGTGACCACAGAGAAGACATGAGGAAGTGGGATGGGAAACCTACCTCAACCCTAGAGGCAAGGGTACGTGAATTGCAAGGAAAAACAATCACAAAAGGGGGCTCTTCCAGGAAAACTGCTGCTCCAGTTTCCAGTGAGCAGTTCCCCAGACAGCGCAGAAGGGCTGATTCCACTTCCAGTCTTAATAAAGGGACTCCTGATTCATACTTAGAAGAAGTGGGTAGCGAAWACGATGACCAGGACTAGAGGGGCCCTGCCTCTGGCCGGGTGGAGGAAAGGGACAACCGGGTTTACTGGGCTGTGTGGATTCGGTGGCCTGGCACATCAGACCCACAGGAGTATAAGGCTCT